>JAEMWC010000150.1:210000-257500 GCA_016490735.1 Pachyseris speciosa | reverse complement strand
TAAATTGTGGTTCAGTTCATGGTTATGACTATTGTAAAGAGTACGTTGACTTTCATAATAATATGTATAAAATACGGCGAAAATCTGTATATCATCGGAAGTACCATATTGAAAATGTGATAAATGGTATATGTTGTAAGAATGGACTTCAAATTTCTGTAAAAGATAAAGGCAAAATATTGAAAATAATCCAAGAGATAGACACTGTCCTTCCTTTGGTGAATAAGAATCGTAAAAGGATGATAAGTGCGAAATGTATGCTTAAGCAAATATTTTTAATGCTTGATCTTCCATTTGATAAAATAATAGTTACTAGATCAAAAAAGACGCTTGGATTTTATGATCGATATTGGGTTGAGATTCTATTGTTGAGATTTGATAAGATTATTCGTATTATCAAGCAGTGAATTTTTCATCATATTTCAGTAGGTACTTATCAATAATTGGACTATTGTCAGTCACATAATCATCGATATTCTTCATTGAGATTTGTATACTTGAAGCATCAAAATCACCACTTCTCAACTTGTCTTTTATTGAATTGAGTAGATGTTGATAGCTTTGATAAGCATATGTGCAATTCTGGATTTTCAAATCTAGGTTTTTATGCTTCATCCACCCTTGTATCAAAAGCGCTGCTGTACTGATGGCTACCAAACTAACACCACCTGTTGCCACACTTGTGGCGAGACCCCCAGTTGCAAAGATGATGGACAAGGAATTCCCCAGTAATTTCCATTTTTTGAACCGTTTAACTGCCTGTTTATGAGCCCAACACTTTCTGTGATATGTGTGGTAATAGGCTTTTAATTCATTTACCTGATCTTCTGTTAATTCACCTGAAATATGGTTCCAGCTGAATATGCTTTTTCGCTCTTTCATACAATATGCTTATATAACGATTCTGTTCAACACACAGTACCACAAACCAGACAATTGTCCACTTAGAGGTGACAATTTGTTAAATTTCGTTGTCATGAAACGGGGGAAAGCATAAGAATATCCTCTGTCAAGTGAATGTTTGACGTAGAATCGCCCGAAAGCATCATGTAATATTGCATGTGTTTGCAACACATTAATCCATCCAAGAGTATGCTCCAGCAAATGTGTCAGGCAACCATCACCATATCCAATTAATCCAATGTCTTCATGCTCCAAAAGGATATCTCTCACCTCAACATACTTGTTAAAATGTTTGTGATATAGAAACTGATAAACCAAAGCTGATTTCAAAATCCTCTTGTCAACACCAGGGTTTTTCCGTTCGGCATCCCGAGTAAACCATCTCACATATCTAATTATTTTGTTCATTTATATTATATCGTTGGATTAAAATTTGATGATGATCTGAAATTGTTTTTTCGTCTAATATAGAATCCAAGTACACACAGAAAAAAATAACACTACCGTCAAGAGGTGCGATGGAGCTAGGATCCAAATCACCAAAAGTCATTTGCCGACTACCACTTCTGTTAGCCGCTGTAAAACTTCCAATATGTTTTTTATTCCAATAGATTTTACTTGTGTTTGTTTTTGGAGAAGATAAATTATCCCAGTGAACAGACAAGCAGTGCCAAACATTTATTTGACCCAAATCATTTACTGAATAATCTGCTATTTTTCTGAAACTTTGTATAGATGCTGCTGAACCAAAATACACACAATTTGATTGATCAACACCACTTATAACTAAATTTGAACCATTGTAATAGCTGACAAACTTATCATAACCTCTATTATCATGACCAAAAAGACCATTTTTCCATGGATTTCCACCTGTATTTGAATTTAATTTATAAACAATGAAGATATTAACAGCATTATTATTTAAATTGATTTGACTTATCATTCTCTGTGATCCATTAAAGTCTAAATAATAACGTCCATTATGTTTCTCAGCCTTGGTACAAACAGTGGGTCTTATGTTCAAAGTCGGTTGCGTTGCATTATTTTCTTCATTCGAGAGATCGTACAATGTTTCAACTTTTCTGTCTGCATTCATATCTAGAAAATTATTATTCGCTCTGTCGATTTGATAAGTACATTTAGAGTATAATCTGATGAATTCAGAAACCCACAAATCCAAAAAACTATCTCTGACAATATCTGAAACTTGTGATTTGATTACAACATGATCAGAATCATTGCCTGCTTTTACATTAGTCAAATGTTTGTTTCCAAGATCATAGTGACCATCTTGTGTTAATGTAAAACCATTTCCATTATCACCTTTAGGACCAATTGCACCAGTATCGCCTTTATCACCTTTATTATCTTGATTTTGTGGAGAATTAAAAACTCCCATATAATATTATTTTAGATTAATTCATAATTACTTCAAGTGTGAATGCTGTATTAAATTCTCCACTATTGGGATGTGAATAATCAATGATTAAATAGCCTCTCGATAATGATTTATTGACGTCAACCGTTGTGATGTTTCTACCCGCAGCACCATGTCTGTATTCAAAAATTGTTGCTGGTAATGGCAAATTTCCAGCACCTTCAGCTTTTGTCTTGAAGTAGAATATTCCGGGTTTTGTTCCTTGTATTACATACATATTCTTAATATGAAAGTTATTGTTATGAATGACTAAAAAATCAGCGCCATTTATCAATACAGGCTTTAAAGCATTCTTATTATGTCCTTGTTTGGCTTTGACAGAGCAATTTAAATATTGTATTTGACCGATTATTCCATTCCCATTCAAATCTAGATCACCTCCTAATTTCGGCCTGTAAAGAGCAAATCCACCCAAATCGAAAGCCGTTTCCATGATTACACCTGTAACGCTTGAACGAAATAGATTCAAACTATTATTATGAATTCTATGCCCATTCAGATTTAAATCACCACCAAGTTTAGCCTCTTTTATTAAATAGCTGTTCATATTAATATTATTTAGCATTGTCAATTCACCATTGTCTCCACCAAACAACCAATTTTCATTTTCTTTCACATCAAAACCATTCAAATCTAAATCAGTTTGTAATTGTATTGTTTCATTCACGATTTTGAAAGGTTCAGAGAAGTCGTAAACACTTGATGGAACGTCTACTGCTTCAAAACCAATACCATATACAACACAATGAACTTTGTACTTATTTGGATAAGTTGGGTTAGCATTAATATTAATCGTACAATATAAATATTCAGGTGGTGAACTTGCTGAAGGTTTTTCAAACCATAATAAATATCTCGAATGATCTTCATTTCTGTTGTCAAATTTTCTCCCTACGGTTTTATGAATTGAAATTCCACTAGTTGAACTGAATGTTACACTACTAAGACTCATTCCTTCATAATCAGGAAATAGCCATTCGAGAATGAAAGTGTATGTTCCATCTTTTATTGTATACATATTGAATCCAATTTTGGCTCTGTAAGTATCTTCAGATTCTTTATTCAAGTCTATATCAATGACCTTTTTTGAAATCAAATGTGGTGAACGAGGTAAATTGACATATCCATTAACTGTCAAGCCATATTCAGTGCTAATTTCATCGATATCATTCATCAAATATTTGAAAGCATTCTTTGGATGAGAAGCAGATGAAATATGACTTTTTTCTAATTGATCTAAATTTACGGCATCGGTTTTATTTGTTCCTTCTTTTAAGTCAATGATTTTATGCCCTCCAAGTTTCATATCCGCTGCCATCGCATTTGTTCCATTCAATAATAAAGTGTTTGCTCTGATAGTTTGTGAAGCTCGATTTAAAACTCTAAAGTTCACTGCATCAGTTTCATTCACCACGTCCGCTAAATTAGTCACTCTATTTCCACCCATCGACAAATCGCCATACATTGCAGTCGAACCGTCTCGTCGGAGAAAATATTCGTCAGTATAACGTTTTGTCGCCGCATCGTCTGCGTTGACGGGCGGAGCAAGATCAGTAATGGCATTGTTGTTCATATTCAGATTTTGTTGTGCAATCGTATCGAGTTTGGTTTGCAACCTCTGGTCTACATAACTTTTGTTCACAGCGTCTTGTGGGTTTGAGGGTTATCCTGTAGGTTGATGATCTTGTTCAATTTCATGTCAACATTACCACCAAACGCAATTTGACCGTTTTTAATTTCATAAGCTGGGTCATGAACAAAGTAAGATAAATTGGTATGATAGCCATATACCCCATAAACGATGATATGTGTTTTGATGTTAATAGATGGAGCTGTGGCTAAAAGTATAACCTCAATTGACGCTTGACCACCACCAGTTTTTTCGATTTGGAAAACCTTCTTCATATAACCATCAACATACTGGGTTCTAAGAAAAGGTTGTTGAAACGGTTGTCCGGCTTCACGTATGTTCAATGTGCGAAGATCGAGCCCAATTGTGACTTGGCGTGGGTCTGATGGTGAGTAAAACTCTGTAACAAATGTATACAGTCCATTTCTCAATGATGTCACATTAAAACGAATTTTGGATGTAAATCTGCCACTTGTTGGAATCAAAAAAGACAATGATGACTTGTTGATATGATATGGTGATCTGTTAAAATCTTCAATTTGGAGGCTATTAACATTTTGTGTCCCTGTTGACTTGGAAATATCTTTCAACAGAAAAGCGAATGGGTTGCGTTGAGTACCAGATACTGAAAGAACAAGGTCATCAACATACTTTTTGTTGGCAGAATCTTTATCAGAGTTTGGAGCCCCAACATTTGTTATTTTATTGTCATCCATGTCAAGATCACCAGTCATTGCAACACTTCCATCTTTTTTAAGAATTGGTGAAACATCAATGCCAGTAATTCCAGCAATTTCAGTATCAACATACCCCTTTGTGGCTGTATCATTGTTTGCTGTTGGCGCTGCTACATTAATCAATTTGTTACCTCCAAGATTCAAATCAGAAGTCATTGCAACGCTTCCATCTTTTTTCACAAAGTTATTATTGAGATATGTTGTACTCACTTTACCTTTTACACCATCATCAACGTATTTTCTAGTTGCGCAGTCTTGTGGAAGTATAGGGCGTCCAACATTGACTATTCTATGAAAACTCATTCTAACCTCATTATTAAATACAATTCTTCCTTCTTCTATTTCAAAAGCAGGATCGTGAATATGTGATAAGATAATATTTGAAAATCCGTAAACACCATAAACTATAACATAATGTTTTTTATTATTTTGTAAATATGGCGAAATCAACAATAACTCCATTGATGTGGAACCATGACTTGTTTTTTCAAGGAAGAATATTCTTTTGAGATAACCATCAACAAGATGAGTCTTTGGAAATGCTCTTTTTATTGAATCCTTTCTTTCAATTAAATTTGATGACAGATTGTCGTCATCGACTGTTGCATTATTTGGGTTACCATCAGTATAAAACTCAACAACTAAAGTGTACTTTGAAACTTCCAATTGTGACAAATCAAAACGAAGAACAGTTGTAAGACCAGCAGTAGGAATAACAAAAGACAAGGCTATTTTATTAAATGAGTAAGGGCTTTTGTCAAAATCTTCCAATTGCAGATTATTCGCATTTCTAAGAATAGTTGTTTTTGATGTATCTTCAAGAAGAAATTTGAATGGATTAACACGTGTTCCTTCAATTGATAAAACAGCATCATTAACATATCCCAAGTTAGCAGAATCATAATGATTTACTGGATCACCAACATATGTCAAACGTTTATTTTCAATGTCATAATTACCATCTTGTGTTAATCTAAATCCATCACCTTTGGGACCAACAGCTCCAGTAGCTCCTTGTGGACCAATTGCACCTGTATTACCTTTTGGACCTCTATCACCTCTATCACCTTTTTCACCTTTGGGACCAATTGGACCAGCTGGGCCTCTTTCACCAGTTTCAGTTTTATCTTGATCTTGTGGAGAATTAAAAACTCCCATTATACAATCTTGTTAGATTAATTTTTCGATTCTTTCTGTTTTTGGATTCTCCTGTTTTTCAACATTTTGGAAATTATTGATTGCCATATAATATTAGATTAGATTAAACAGCACCATAAAAATTTCTCTTGATTGTTTTCATCGGCTTGTCAACATAACAGAAGGAATATGGTTTTTTGGTTGCTTCAATGTATTTCTTCTTGTCGATTCCAAGCTCCTGTGCAATCAAGTTCCTTTCTCTTGAGGATGGGAAATCATAAAGGCAGAAGTGACTGCAATTGAGTCTGATTGATTTTGGACAGCCATAGAATGATTGTGTGAGATATATGACTGAACAGTTCTTGTGTCTCCCCTGAATGAAATAGCTTATGATTTGATCTTGTTTTTTATCAGTGACAAAATCATCAAAAACAACCAATCGCTGCAAATCTGTGTCTTTTATTTGTTCAACTGGCAATATCTCTTCTTGACTGCAAACCAAGGCAGGATATCCAATGTGACTGCTTATTTCATCCATTACTTTCCGAAGATATTTGTACTTGTCTTGATCCAAATTTTTTGCATAAAGATGTATCTGATCATAATAAACCAATGGTTCCATAATCAGATGCATGAACAATGTTGTCTTTCCAGATCCAGAATTACCAGCCAATAACATTCTAAATGTATCTTTTGGCATATACGGATACAACTGTCTGAATGAATTCTTTAAACCCTGAATATCATAATTAGGGATTTCCATATGTAAATAGTTTAGATTAGTCTAACACAATTGTATATGGATATAGAACGAATGAAAAGGCTTCTAAAAAGTGGAATTGAAGCCGGAAACAAAACAAGAGAAGTTCGTGATGTTATCAAGACTTATGAATACAGAAAACAGGATGCATATGATACAACATCAGAATTACTGAAACCCTCTATTGATGTCCAGAAGAGTGTGAAAGAAAGTGTCGACGAAAAACAGGATGAAGTCATTAAACAGTTGAAAAAGAATCAAAAAGCCTTGACATCTGGTTTTGAAGATCTTATGCTATAAACACATTACCTGAATCAGTACCTATGAAAACAACATTACCAATTGATTACAAACCTAAAATGATGACTGAAACAGAAGCACCATATAAGTCGAATCTTGATAAAGGTTTTTCACTTGAGGATATTCAAACATTGATGAAACATAATTTAGCTCCTCCATCACAGATATTTAAATCATATATTGATGGAACAATCGATATTAATGAGTATAACAGAAATATTGGTGAAATAACCAAAGATATTGGAAGAAAAAAAGCTCATCTATCACAACCAAAACGAAGAGGGATAAAAATAAAGAAAAGATATATGAATTGACTCAAGAGATCAAATTACTACAAAAGTACCGAAAAAGAATTGGCGCCGTTGAGGAAGGTGCATCAACTATTGGTTCAGGCATGGGTTCAAGGGATGCATTTTTGGGTGACATGCTTTCAAGACTACAGTTGCTTGGTGGATCTATTTCAGCCGGCAACAACAGCAAAAATGTTCAAAATGAATTCACAAAAATATTGCATACATTGAACAGACTGGGAATCCTGAAAACTGGTGAGTTGAATAAAATAATGATGAAATATCTAATGTAAAAGTATATGACAGAAATTTCATTACGATTCAACAGTAAAAACAGAGACAAAATTGGTGTCAGCAAGAGTCATGATTTTGAAAAAAGATTCAATACACCTCTTAAATTAACGAATGATTTGAAATATGAAATGGCTGTGAATGTCATCAATATGACATACAGTTGGTACAATATCAGAGATATTTTTGGGAATAATCAAATTAAATACAGTATGAGGTGTAAACTGGTTCACAATGACATTCGTTAATGGTATGTATTCATATGACGATATCGATGATTACATTCATAAATTCATGGAAAAAAAAAAACCAAAGACTTAATCCAGATGAAACA
Source organism: Pachyseris speciosa (assembly GCA_016490735.1). NCBI lineage: Eukaryota > Metazoa > Cnidaria > Anthozoa > Scleractinia > Pachyseridae > Pachyseris > Pachyseris speciosa. The sequence goes on along the minus strand of JAEMWC010000150.1, from coordinate 249,677 downwards.
GATGAAAAAAAATACAAGTATGGTATTAATATAACTTTCGTTTTGTCAACATATCGCATTTTGATTGAACTCAATGAAAATTATCGTGTGGATCTCAGAAATAATGATTTCAGAAAACTTATCGGTTTCGATTCAAAATTGATTGAGCTGATGAATATGGAACAATTACCTGATATCACAAGAAGTGTAGATGAAATTTATATCAATTGTGATTTGGTGACAGATAGCATTGTTGATGGAAATAGCACAAATACAATCGCTGTTATTCCTGTCACAGATCTGACCAGAAGTATGCCTTTCACTTACAAACCTCGTTTTCTTTCATGGAATCCAGTCTCAACACATAATATCAGCTCAATACGCTTTTATGTCACAGACTCTTCTGGAGCTCCAGTCGATTTGAATGGGATAGATTGGTATATTGAGTTATTCTTGAGAGAGACATAATTATAAAACCTAATAGTATATGAAACGGTTCGAGTTTAAAAAATATGAACAACATGGTGAAGGTATTGTGACTGATATGATCAAAACAGCTGGAAAAAAAGCAGCAACAACAATTGGTGAACATGCTGGCAAAAAAGCTGGCGACAAAATCATAGAACTTTTGAAAAAGAGAAAGAGTGGAACTGAGAGTGTGAGCCAGACTGGTGGTTTAATCAAAAGAAAGAGAGGTCGACCTCGTAAAATAAAATAACTTTTATCTAACACAATAATATATGTCAAACTATCGTGACTCAAAATATATCGAAAGATATGAAGATGTAGTGTTCGAACTAGAGACAGCACTTAATACTGTAGTAGCAAACAATGCTCATCAGAGTAAAACAGGTTACCGTTTCATTGTTGATAACAGTGGAGAGACTACACCATTTGACTGGTATAATGCCCGTTTTAATGTTATTTTCAAAGAAAATAAGCTTGCAGATGGAGCTGACATTGCTGCTGCAGATCGAAATGGTATTGTTAATTCAGTTCACGCTCTTATTAACACCATTAATGTAAAAATGAATGGTCTTGATGTTTATGAATGCCGAGACGCTAACCAGGCCACAAATATTAAGTCATTGCTTGAGTATTCACAGGGTTATGTTGTAAGTCAGGGAACCAATGAGTTCTTCTATCTTGACACCAGCAGAGGTGCTGAAAACAGAGTGGCACAAGCTGCTTATAACAAAGGATTCTCAGATCGTAAAGCTTTGCTTAATGATGGTGGTGAAGTAAATGCAGAGATAGCATTGAACAGATACGGTTTTTTCAAGAGCTTTTGGGATGAACTCATGCCTAACTCAAAAATAGAGGTGAAATTGACACTTGAGAGTGATGACAATATGATTTGGCAAGCTACTGATGAATGTCGTGTGATACTAACTAAATTCCAGCTAATTGTTCCTCGTATTATTTTCAATTCTGTGGGAAAGTCCTTATACATGAGCAAGTATCTTGACAACAGAAAGTGGACTTACATGAGAGAACTGGTTGAGAGAGGCAATTCAACAAGACAACAGACTGCCAATTTCCGTATTTCCACAGCAATAAACAAACCCAGACATGTCTTTGTATTCATCATCAATGATGCAAGTGATGCATCTCAGACAGCCAATAAATTCTTGTACAACACATTCTCAGTTGCAAATAACCGAACTTTGACTGATTGTTATCTTGAGGTTGGCAACGGAAATGATTATCCAGAGCTTCGTTATAAACCATCAACAGAACCAACAAGAGTATTTAGAGATGTTTTGAAATATGTTCAAGCTGTAAACGATTTCAGTGAAAGTACCCTTCTCAACAGGGGCAATTTCGGTACAATATTCCCTTTTGTTTATTTCGATCTGACAAAACAGAAACAGGATATTAAAGATGGAATGACAAAACTGACTTTCAAATACACTTTGAGAGCTGCAACAAATGCTGATTACAGTGTGTATGCACTGGTCCTCTATGAGCAGGATATTGAGATGAGAAAGACTGATGGAAAATTAATTCTTAGATCAATGTAAATTAAATAAATTAAATAATTAAATAAATTGAATAATTAAATTAAATGATTGTTTGTATTAAATACAATTTAGTATAAACATATATTATATGACTACTTATCATCCTCATGGAGTAAGACTTTCAAACAGTCAGAAGCAAAGGCTTGCAAAAGCTATACAAACAAATTCACCGGTAACATTGAGACTCGCACATGGAGATCTCACTGGAGGTGATCAAATGATGTTGACAAAAACACAGATAAAAAAAATTAGCCAAATCACAGAGAAATGGAACAGGTGCTGATGTAAAGATATCCAAAGCACAGATCAGAAAATCAGTCCAAGAAGGAGGTTCTCTTTGGTCCAGTCTTTTTTCACTTGGAACAAGACTATTGCCTTATGCAGGTAAAGCAGTAGCTAAAGCGGCTCCAGCATTGGCTACAGGTGCTCTTTCTTCATTAGCAAGTCTCGGCATTGATAAACTATTTGGAAAGAAACAAAAAGGAGGATTTCTTATTCCTAATGCCAATTTATCCCAATTATTGAATGTAGGAAATTTATTGAATACGAGACAGATGGCTGATGTTATCCAAAAAATGCAGTATGGTGGAGACGTTGTTATAAAACCAACAAAAGCGCAGACTGGAAAGGGTATTGGAACAATACTCGCCAGCATTGGAATTCCTTTGGCTATAGAAGCAATCAGAAAATTAACTGGAAAAGGTTTGCATGTTGAAAGCAGCCGTCCAAGACGGTCAATACCTGTTCATGTTCCAGATGACATTGTACCCAGAAAGAAAGGTGGGAAACATGCTATGATTCCATGGCAATCTCCTCCTGTTTTTGGTACATGGAATAACCCAATCGGTTATGGAATGAAAAAAAAAAGAAAAGGAAAAGGACTTCTACTGGGCAAAAACAGTCCATTCAATTCAATCCCCATACTAGGAACCATTTTGTAAACAAACCCTTATCCAACTTTGATTTAATCAATTGGGTTAAACAACTTGGAATAAAACATTTTAGAGGAGTATTTTCAAGAGACAATCTTCCTAGACAAATAAAAAAGAATGAATGTGGGATAGTCAATCTCGACAGTAAGATTGGACCTGGTACTCACTGGGTATGTTATCGAATTGGTGATAGATACTGTGAATACTTTGACTCATTTGGTTTGATGATGCCAACAGAAGTACAGAAATACATGGCTACAAGTGGAAAACAACTTGAATACTCTGGAGATGAGATACAAGAAAGAGATTCAGTCTTGTGTGGATATTGGTGTTTGTACTATCTTCTCGAGAGACAAAATGGGAGATCCATTCTTAATACAATACATAATGCTGAATTTGATCCAACAGACACAAGAGTCAATCACAGATTCATCATAGACTACTTTAAAAATATCTAACTTAATGGTATAATGGTAAAATCATATTGTGTGAAACAGAAGAAGCAGACTGAGTGTGTACCAGGAAGCGAAACATACCAAAAGACTAAAAATGGAAGAACCATGATGAAATGCAAGTGTGCTGAGTGTGGGATCACAAAGACTAAGTTTGTCAAAGGGAAGGGAAACTAATTAGCCCGTCTGAAGGGGCGGGCATACTAGATTCAGCCGCAGATATGGCGCTAACAGGATTCTTAGAACATGGAGTCCCTTATTTAGCGAAGAAGGGTGTTGAAATGGGTAGATATTATGCTTCTGAAGCAATGAGAAATCCAAAGCTGCAAAAGAAATTAATTGACAAAGGACTTTCCCTCGCAAAACCTGCAATCACAAAGGTTGGTAAAGAAGGCTTAATGCAATTGAGCACTGCTATTAGACCCAAACGCTCTGACAAGAAAAAAATGTATAAAACAGATATTGCTGGAGTTGATTATACACGTGGTGGCTCATTGCTTGGAGATATCATGTATGCAAAACCAGAAGATATACAAAAATGGGTAGCTAAAATCAATAAAATGGGAGGCGCGATTGATATCCATAAGGTAATTGGCAAGCTTCCTAAACCAAAAGCAGGTTGGACACCAAGTAAATATAAATATATGGGACCATACAATCCATTGCATGAGCAGTTGGAATATGATCCAAATACTGGCGAGGTCTTGAAATGGAATGTACAACCTTACAATAAGGTGGATGAAATAGCAGCTTACCACGATATTTGTTATGATATGAAAAAAACAAAGGTGATTGTGATAGAACAATGGTCGAGTCACTTGATCAAATACCATATGGTGAGATGCCAAAATGGGGTCAAACAGCTAGATTCTTAATCGACAAAAAACAGAAACTTGGTCTCGGTGTTTCAAAAAACGGAAAAAGCCGTCGAGTGAAGAAAACTGGCAAGAAAAACTAGCTGATGAATTACATGCACCCATAAAACGAAATTTCACTCGGCGGCGTGTGATTGTAAATAAAATTGATGAAATATGGGCAAGTGATCTAGTTGAAATGCAACAGTTCAGTAAATGGAATAAAGGTTATCGATATCTTCTCATGGTTATTGATGTCTTCAGCAAATATGGTTGGATTGTCCCATTGAAGGATAAGAAAGGTGAATCTGTCACTGAAGCATTCAAAACAATATTCAAGGAAGGCAGAAAACCACAGTATTTATGGGTCGACAAGGGAAAAGAGTTTTACAACAAACACTTGAAGGACTTGCTAGAGAAACATAGTGTACAGATGTACTCAACTGAGAATGAGGAGAAGTCATCAGTAGTTGAAAGATGGAATCGAACAATGAAGTCCAAAATGTGGAAGCAGTTCACTGTTCAAGGTAATACACAGTATTTAGACATGTTACCAAAATTAGTGAAACAGTATAATAATACCAAACATTCAAGCACAAAGATGACACCCGTTGAAGCATCTGATAAGAGGAATGAAGGAACTGTTTACTTCAATTTGTATGGTGATATGAAAACATTAAAACAGAAACCGAAATTCAAAATAGGTGATAAGGTTCGAATATCTAAGTATAAACGGAATGTGTTCGACAAGGGCTATACACCAAATTGGACTGAAGAAGTGTTTACAGTTGATAAGATCCAGTACACTAATCCAATAACATACAAACTAAAAGATCTTAGAGGAGAAGATATTGAAGGGAGTTTTTATGAAGCTGAATTATTGAAAGCCAGACAGGATGTATTCCGTATTGATAAAGTCATTCGCAGAGATTACAAGAAGAAACAAGCTTTGGTGAAGTGGAAGGGTTACAGTGACGAATTTGACAGTTGGATACCGTTCAAGGATTTAAAAGACATATTATAAAGAGAAAATTATCTAACATATATGTGAGTAGACCATACAGTAGTACATACTGTCATTTGCTATTATGTAGCCAAGAATATTATTATTCCTGACTATATTTAAACACAGGTCGAAAATGAATTAAAAAAATAAATTATTATAATATAATATACAAATGCAAAAATATTCCTACGATAATAAAGAATTAGATGTATCAATAGATTGCTATCTTGATGATAAAAATGAAATATGGTTCAGAGGAAGAGACATTGCTAAAATTCTTGACTATAAAAATCCACAAAGAGCAATCAGAGATTATGTTGTATCGGATGATAAAATCTTAAGAGACCACAAAATCAGCATAAATTCACGAGGGACAAAAATGGTCCCTCGTGCTGAGGCCACTGATTCACGGGGGACAAAAATGGTCCCTCGTGCTGAGACCCCCGAAAAAACTTTCAAATGTTTCTTCGTAAATGAATCAGGATTTTATTCACTAATACTGTCCTCTAAAAAACAGGAAGCAGTAAAATTCAAACATTGGGTTACATCAAAAGTATTACCATCAATCAGAAAACAGGGATATTACAGACAGTTCAATGATAGAAGTAATAACATGCTGATGATTGAAAGTGAAAATGATCTGCACTGCAAGATTGTATCATTCATCAGAAAAAAATATGAAGATGCTTTAATGGTGGCGGGATTAGGTGAAAATCAAATAAGCTCAAATATGAGAATCAGAAGTTATAACAAAGGATATATGGCTGGTCAGTGTGATTTAATGCTGTTGAATCCCACAAGAAAATACAATGCTCTTTGTCTTGAATTTAAAAGCCCAACAGGTGTGTATAAAGTGTCAGACAAACAGTCTGATATGAAGCTAATGTATGAGAAAAACAAATGCAAATACCTCATGAGCAATAGTTTTGAAGACTTGATTCATGAAATAACCAAACACTTGGAAGAAAGCAAATTATACTTATCACGAAGGAAAGATTTAAAAGAAAATTAAATTGATATAAAAATAAAAATATATAGATTATATATGGAGAATCAAAATGTTAAGAGAGGTCGGGGAAGGCCTAGAGTTCTCAGTGATGAGGAAAGAAAAAAACACAAGACTACCTATATGCTAAATAAAGAATGGTGCTGTAACATATGTAAGACAGGACGTAACTACACAATGGCAGGAAAATCTTGTCATATTAAAACAAAAAAACATCAAAAAAATATTCTTCAATAATTACAATTCAAAAGGATCCAGTAATTGGATCAATTGAATTCTCAACCATATTTAAACGCAGACGGAAATGTATTAAAGAAATAATAACTATAGATACATTATAAATGAAAAAAATTATCGAAACTAGTAGTAATATGGACAAGAAAAGTCTCAAAAAATTGAGCAAATCCAAGCTAATCGAATTGCTGTTGAAGCAGCAGAAAAAGCCTAAAGTTATTATAGTTGATGACACAAAACCAGTACCTAAACCAAGAACAAGACCAATTCCCGCCCCAAGGACGAAAAGACCAACTGTGAAAGAATTGGTTGATTATTTTGAGAGGAAAAGATTACCAGCTCCACCTGCTGAATGGTTGGAAGAAATAGAGCAATTGAAAAAGAGACCGATCCCAGCCCCCAGAACCAAACAGGTGATTCAGAGACCAACACCTACACCCAGGACTAAGATAGGGCAAACAGAGAAAGCTCTGAAGGGCTTCACAAAATCTTTTGAAATCGGTATAAAAAATAACAAAGACCCGCTTGCGCAACTGCAAAACACAAGAAAGGCTGTTGCATATAATATTATAAAATTGTTGAATGAAATTAAAGGTCTCAAATTTGTTGAAACACTCAAGGTAATATTTGCAAAAATGACTGACGGAGAAATAGAATACAAAACAGCATATTTCAACAGTGCAGCTCAAACAATTGTGAATAATCTGGAAGTAACTGAATCACTACAGTTGTCAAAAGACCAAATAATGAATAAGATTGCAGTTTGGGTATCTGAAGGTTCAGGTTGGACTGTTGATTCAGTTGATAGTCATTATCTTAATGTTGTGAAATATGCGCCAATGAAGGGCTCCTCATACATTAAACTACCGAATGAACTCAGAAACAGTGCAAAGGGTTTAATTAACTTGAAAAATGAGGATAATGAATGCTTCCGATGGTGTCACATCAGACACCTGAACCCACAAGAGAAATACCCACAGAGGATTAAAAAAGTTGACAAAAAATACATTGAAAAATTGGATTATACAGGGATTGAATTCCCAGTTGCAACCAAGCATTACAACAAGATAGAGAAACAAAATGAGATCAACATCAATGTTTTTGGTTATGAGAATAGACAGCCATATCCAATTTTTGTTTCAAAAGAGAAATATGAAGACTGCTTGAATCTGCTTCTAATAACTGAAAATGAAAACAAGCATTATGTGCTAATCAAAGATTTCAATAAGTTCATGTACAATCAAACAAAGCACAAAGAAAGAAAACATTTTTGTATGCACTGTCTTCAATGCTTCAGCTCTGAAAGGGTGTTGAATGATCACAAGGACAACTGCATGCAAGTAAATGGCACACAGGCAATAAAAATGCCAAACAAAGATAACAGCATACTGAAATTCAACAACTTTCATAAACAACAGCGGGTACCATTTGTTATATATGCTGACTTTGAGGCCATCACTGAGAAAATACATGGTTGTCAACCCAACAGTGATAAATCATATACTGAAGCCTATCAGAAGCATACTGACTGTGGCCACGGCTATAAAGTAGTTTGTTGTTATGATGATAAATACAGCAAACCAGCAGTAATATACAGGGGTGAAAAGGCTGTGTACAAATTCATGAAAGCTATGTTGGAGGAGGTCAAATATTGCAAGAATGTTGTGAAAAAAAATTTTAACAAACCATTGAAAATGACTAAAGATGATGAAGAGAAATTCCGAAAAGCCAAAGTTTGTCACATCTGTGATAAGAAATATACTGAAAAGGATATTAGAGTCCGAGATCATTGTCACATCACTGGTAAATACAGAGGTTCTGCTCACCAAGATTGTAATCTGAAACTCAGAGTGAACCCAGAAGAAATAAAAATACCAGTCATATTTCACAATCTAAGAGGCTATGATAGTCATTTTATTATGCAGGAGATTGGAGCTATTGTTAAGAAGCACACTTACAAAAACAACAAAGGTGAAGACTGTCAAATGAATATCAATGCTATCCCAAATAACATGGAGAAGTATATGGCTTTCATGCTTGGTAACCACTTGACCTTCATTGATAGTTTCCAGTTCATGAGCTCCAGTTTGGAAAAACTTGTAGGCAATCTACCTAGAGAAGCCTTAAAATACACCTCACAAGAGTTTAAGGGAAAGGATCTTAATCTGATGGCACAGAAAGGTGTTTATCCTTACGACTACATGGACAGTTTCGATCAATTCAATCAGAAGCTGCCATCAAAAGATGAATTCTATAGCATACTGAGTGATACGCATATATCAGATGAAGACTACACACATGCTCAGACTGTTTGGAAAGCATTCTCTTTGAAAAACATGGGTGATTATCATGACCTGTACCTTAAAACAGATGTACTCCTACTGGCTGATGTATTTGAAAACTTCAGAAAAACATGCCTTGAGTACTATAAACTGGACCCGTGTCACTATTTCACGTCTCCCGGTTTATCTTGGGACGCCATGCTAAAAATGACTGACATAAAATTAGAATTGATGACGGACATTGATATGTTTCAATTCATTGAAAAGGGAATGCGTGGTGGTATCAGTTATATAGCCAACCGTTACGGTAAAGCAAATAATAAATACATGAAAGAGTATGACGAGAAGGCGCCCTCCACGTACATCGTGTATCTTGATGCTAATAATTTGTATGGTTGGGCTATGAGTCAATATTTACCAACCGGTGGTTTCAAATGGTTGACACAAAAACAGATCAATAATTTAGACCTGGCTGTCTATAAAGAAGACAGCAACAAAGGTTTGATTCTTGAAGTTGATTTAGAATATCCCCCAGAGTTACATGATCTTCACAATGACTATCCACTGGCACCGGAAAAGGTCAAAGTGACTGGGGACATGCTATCAGATTATTGTAAAAACATAGCGAAGAAATATAAAATATCAACTGGTCTGGTACATAAACTGATACCAACATTAAGCAACAAAGAAAAATACGTGCTCCATTACAGGAACCTCCAATTATATACTGATCTCGGTTTGAAAATAACTAAAATCCATCGAGTTCTAGAGTTCAATCAGTCCGCGTGGCTCAGACAGTACATCGACTTCAACACGCAGAAAAGAACTAACGCTAAAAATGCCTTTGAGAAAGACTTCTTCAAGCTGATGAATAACAGTGTATTTGGAAAAACGATGGAAAACCTCAGAAAGCGAGTAGACGTTAGATTAGTCACCGATGAAAAGAAACTATTAAAAATGGCTGCTAAACCGACATATGTTAGCAGTAAAATCTTCAATGAAAATTTGGTAGCTGTTCATAACATAAAAGAAACACTCACCCTGAACAGGCCGGCATATGTGGGTATGTGCATCTTGGATCTAAGCAAGACACTGATGTACGATTTCCATTACAACTACATCAAAGAGAAATATGGAGATGAAGCAAAATTATTATTCACAGACACAGACAGTTTGACCTATGAAATTGGAACCCATGACATCTACAGAAATTTCTGGAAGGATAAAAATAAATTTGATAACAGTGACTATCCTGAAAGCTCGCCATTCTCCGATAAGACCAATAAAAAAGTAATTGGTAAGATGAAAGATGAGACTGCTGGAGTCCCAATATGTGAATTCGTAGGACTGAGATCGAAGATGTATAGCTATATTAAAGATGATCAGAAAGGAGGGAAGACAGCAAAAGGTATTAGTAAGAATATTATTAAGAATAACATTAAACATGAAAATTATAAAGAGACACTATTTGATAATAAACAGATGCATCATAGAATGAAAACAATTAGAAGTCAGAACCATCAACTTGGAAGTTATGAGATAAATAAAGTATCACTCAGCTGCTTTGACGACAAGCGGTATATTCATGATAATGGCGTGACAAGCTTTGCTTATGGTCATTATGAAATCTAGCTGTTGACGTCACGCCATATGATTTTTGTGAGTTTTAAAATACTGCCCTCTTTGGGGGGTTTCCCTTTCGAATGAGTCATCGCCTATAGCTGCAGAAAAAAATAGCAAAACTGGTGGCCACCAGAACCTCTCATGAGGGACTTAATTTGGAATTTGAATCACCACCCGTCCCTCATGAGAGGTTTTTTTTGTTTTGTTTTTTTGAATTCCCACCACCTCACCACCTCACCACCAGAGCTCTGGCCCTATCAGACCCTCTTGGGGCCAATTATTTGTTTTTTCACCCTCCGGCTTGAGATTGAACCGGCACTTCTGTCAAAGCCTAAGCTTTCACTATAGCTCTACCCAACAATCCGACACCATCTAAGGGTGATTTTTTATTTATTTTTCATTTTTTTTATTTTTCATTTTTTTATTTTTCATTTTTTATTATTTTTTTATTTTTTCAACCCATGGAATAACGGCGGGGGTTTTTGATTATTCCATGGGGTGGCTTGTATACATTTCGCTAACGAAAGGCCCCCGCTTTTTCCAATCGTTAGATCCTATGTATACAAGCCACTCTTTATCTGTGTGAAACAACCCTTATATATTCGTTTGTATTTTCATTTTTATGCTTGTGGTACATAAATGAAATTTACAAAGATAAAAAATAATACGCATGTGTAAAAGCGAAAAATCTGACGTCTATAGGCGATGACTCATTCCCTGTTTTCCGAGAATGTCACGCTTGGTGATTTTTCCGAGAATGTCACGCATTTTATGAAGTGTGCTGACCTTGGTTCCATCAGATTGAACAACTATAGATTCCATCAAATTAAATAACTATATATTCCATCAAATTAAATAACTATATATTCCATCAAATTAAATAACTATATATTCCATCAAATTAAATAACTATATATTCCATCAAATTAAATAACTATATATTCCAGAATACGAGATCAGAAGGCAGTAGTATAGTGTTTGAGGAAAACGAGATCAATTGATCTCGTACCCCCAAACACTATACTACTCTCGACAATGGCCGACCCTCCTTTCTGCTACCCTGCAGTAACCGGCTTTACGTTAAACATGGTTCACATGCAGACTCCACCACTTATTTGGAAGCTAGTAAGAAGAAAGGAACCTTCTTCAAAGGGAGCTTTGAAGATGGACTGGGAGACAATATCTTTGCGTGCACTAAGGATGACGACAGACCAGGAATGTCAGTGGAGGATCGGAAGTTCATTAACATCATGAACAGTTCATTAGCCAGAAATAAATCTGGTAGCTGGGAGGCGCCCTTACCAGTCCGTAAGGAATTAAACAGACTTCCCAACAACCGAGAAGACGCAGTCAAACGCCTGAAGTCAACTAGACGGACACTTGACAAGAAACCGTTGATGAAACAGCACTACTTTGACTTCATGCAGAAATTGCTCGAAAAAGGTCATGCAGAACCTGTACCAAAAACAGAATTAAGCCCTTCTACTCCACGTTGGTATCTTCCCCACTTCGGGGTGTACCACCCCCAAAAACCAGATAAGATACGTGTGGTTTTTGATTCTGCAGCTGAAACCAAAGGAACGTCCCTGAACAAGGTACTGCTCTCAGGACCTGACCTAACAAACAACCTACTAGGCGTTCTGTTGCGCTTCCGGCAAGACGTTGTGGCCTTTGTGGCGGACATTGAACAAATGTTTCACTCGTTCCTAGTTCAAGAACAACACAGGGATCTACTGCGATTCATCTGGTACAAGGATAACGATCCAAATGGCGAGCTGACTGAGTACCGAATGAAAGTTCATGTCTTTGGAAACACCTCCTCACCAGCCGTAGCCATCTTCTGCCTCAGAAAAACAGCCGATGTTGGAGAGCAAGAATTTGGCTCAGATGCCAAAGACTTTGTGTACAACAATTTTTATGTCGATGACGGGCTGAAGTCTGTGGCCAGCCCCGCTGAAGCCATTGACTTGTTAACTCGCACAAGAGCCATGTTAGCCACAGCAAATCTACGTCTACATAAGATAGCTTCCAGTCATCCAGAAGTGACTCATGCCTTTCCAAGAGAAGATCAAGCCTCCGACCTCCGCGACCTAGACTTCTCGCTAGACATTGTGCCAGTACAGCGTGCATTAGGGGTGCTGTGGGACATATCAGCAGACGCATTCACCTTCAAAGTTTCTCTGGGGGAGAGGCCATTTACGAGACGAGGCGTGCTCTCCATCCTCAATAGTCTGTATGATCCACTGGGACTTGCAGCTCCAGTTATTGTTAGAGGGAAGCTCCTTCTTAGATCCATGATGACCAATCTCAGCAACATTCAGCCAGAAAACTGGGATGAACCGTTGCCAGAAGGGCAAAGGCCAGCCTGGGAAGCATGGTGCAAAGCTTTGCAAGCTCTAACGCTTCTGATGGTCCCTCGTTGTTACACAATGGCTTCAGCTACAGGAGTCAGAAGACGGGAACTACATACCTTCTGCGACAGTTGCATACTTCAGAACTTTCCAACACGATGGAAGCATCCAAGTGTCTTTTGTCTTTGGCAAGGCGAAGCTGGCCCCATCTCATGCCACAACCATCCCTCGTCTTGAGCTGTGTGCGGCCACACTTGGGATCGAAATCACAGAGCTAATCAACCAGGAGTTGGACATAAAGCCTGATGCAGTCGCCTACTACTCCGATAGCAGAGTAGTCCTGGGCTATTTAACCAATGAGACGCGACGCTTTAATGTCTATGTCAGCAATCGAGTGGAGCGCATTAGGAAATCCTCATCTCCTGAACAATGGTATTATGTACCTTCCCACCGGAATCCGGCTGATCTGGCCACACGATCAGTAGATGCTCAGAATCTGAGTAACAGTATGTGGCATCATGGACCTACCTTCCTACACCATCAGGAAGCATCTGTCAACACGAATGCCAGCTTGCCTTCAGAGACTGCAGAAGATGACTCAGAAGTCCGCCCAGTGGTACAGGTCCTGGCAACTCAAATTCTACCCGACAAGCCTCTCGGGACCAGCCGCTTCTCTAGGTTTTCACGGTGGGAAACTCTTGTGAGGGCAATTGGAAGACTTCTGTCCTTTGTCCAGTCACATCGTCAAAAGTCCCTGGAGAAGTCTAGTACCACAGAAGGTACGAAGCCGATGCCATCCGCCTCTCTCCTAAACAGAGCGAAGTTCTTGATCATACAGAATGTTCAACGTGAAGCTTATGAACAGGAAATCAGCTGCCTCAGCAACTCCGATGGGTTGCCTAAGACAAGCCCTCTTCTCAAGCTAAGCCCAATGGTTGATAATGATGGACTCGTAAGAGTTGGCGGCCGACTACAGAGAGCAAGTCTGAGCTATGAGGAGAGCCACCCCTTGATACTGCCAAGTTCACATCACGTCTCAAGTCTCCTGATAAAGCATTATCACGAAAAAGTACAGCATCAGGGGCGCCAATTCACATTTGGCCTGATCCGAAGTAGTGGGTTCTGGATAGTTGGAAGCAAGCGAGCTGTGAACAGCACCATTAACAACTGCATTAAGTGCAAGAAGCTAAGGGGTCGGCAACAGACACAAAAAATGGCCGATCTTCCCATTGATCGACTTACTCCCGCACCCCCATTCAGCTACGTTGGCCTTGACGTCTTTGGACCTTGGCTCGTCAGCGCTCGACGAACAAGAGGAGGAATTGCCAACAGCAAACGTTGGGCTGTGCTCTTCACTTGCCTAACCACAAGAGCTATCCATATCGAAGTAATAGAGTCTATGGATGCCTCATGTTTTATCAACGCCTTGCGCAGATTCCTGGCCTTGCGAGGACCAGTAGTACAGTTTCGCTCAGACTGTGGTACCAATTTTGTGGGTGCACGAAACGAGCTCCAATCTTCCCTTAAAGAGATGGATGACAGAGCCATTCAGTCCTACCTAGCAACTGAAGGCTGCAACTGGATCTTCAATGCACCTCACGCCTCCCATGTTGGCGGAGTTTGGGAGCGAATGATAGGGGTGACCAGAAGGATCTTGGACTCCGTTCTTGCTGATCTCACGCCCATACGTCTTACTCATGAAGTCCTCACAACACTAATGGCAGAGGTAACAGCTATAGTAAATGCCAGACCCCTCGTGCCTGTGCCATCTGATCCAGAAATGCCAGAAATCCTCACCCCAGCCACTTTGCTAACACAGACGTCCAGAGCCTTGAAATCCATACCTGGGAATTTCAGAAGCACAGAACTGTACAGCAAGCAGTGGAGGCAGGTCCAACACTTAGCAAACATGTTCTGGAGCCGCTGGCGTAAAGAATACCTGCCGACACTTCAGCCAAGAAGGAAGTGGCAAAGCGAGACCAGGAACCTACAGGAAGGCGATTTGGTTCTCCTCCACTGTAAAGAGTCACCCAGAAACTACTGGCCTCTTGCCCGGATCACCAAGGCTTACATTTCCGCAGACAGTAAAGTACGCAAGGCTGACCTGGTGACAGCTACAAAAAGTTACACCAGGCCAGTCACTGAGGTTATCCTTCTTAGAAGTGAGGAAGATTTCGAGAAGATGAAAACTCCACTCGGATGAACTGTCTAAGTTTTCTGAGAGAAAAGTGAAGTGTCACAGCTTTGGGCTGTAGACCAGGACTGAACCCTTTTATTTAGGACGTTACTGTTTCGTTTAGATATTGTAGTGGTATTTTCTAATACCAGACGGGGAGTGTTCTGTCACGCGCGTCACGCGTTTAGCGTTACTACACAGTTTAGCATTGTATTTCATCGCGAGGTATCATGTGATGATATTCCATGTGATTGTCGGCGATTGTAATTGTTGTGTTCGCCGGTGAAAACCCTTTCTCGTTTCACCGCGAAAATTTACTTCGAATAAATCTGGTTACACTGACTGATGAAGGAGTTACGTCTCGTTTGTTACGGAGAACAAGCTTATGGATCAAAGTCCGAAAGATCAGAACAATACATTTGAAAGGCTTGTCTGCAAATTGTTGTCCTCTACAAGTCGTAAAAATGTTGCTGGATTCATTGTTGGTGATATTTTTGCCTAAATGCGACAAATAATTATTGATCAGCGAAAATGATGGTAGGTACTACCTGAGCCTGCATTCAGAGGTCGTCGGTTCGAATCCCGTACAAACCTGAGTTTTTTCAGGATTTATTTCCACTACTGATTACGTAGTTTTCATAACTGCGATCATCAGTCACATATTTAATCATTTATGCGCAGTTCAAATATATGATTTTCATATATTCATTCTCAAACGTGACTGTCTAGAGCATTTGGAGCCATAGTGTAAGAGTGGCTTATAGAGACACATCGTATTAATCAAATTGGCTACGAGCCAGTGAACTCGGGAAATGAATTAAAAACCATTTGCGGGTATTGTATATGGTTTTCATACCTTTTTTAGGAAACGTTGCTGAAAGCTCGAAAAGAGAAGAATGAAACTTGCGTTACATTATACGGTTACATTATATGGTTATTAATAAGTCTTCCCCTTAATGATGCAAATATGTTCGGTTTAACCCACACAATTTTTTTCAAAAGCAAGTTCCTCCTCTTCGGTATATCTTTGGTCGATCGCGAAACCGAAAATGTCAAATTTTTGACGAAACAAGGAGAGCTAGAGTATAGTGATGATATAAAAAGGCTTATTTTCTTCGTCGCTGGGCCACCGAAAGCGCATCTTATATAAAAACCTTTCATAAAAAAAACATCCTCATTAGGATTTTGTGGCTTTTAGTACATGTAACCTACGAGAAATTATTATAAAGAAGCTCCCGATTATATTACGATTTCATTCTCTTTTCCATTTTTCTGCTTTGATTGCTTGTTCTAATAATATTCGTCCAGCGATGAAAATCTACGTGCAGCCAGTTTCTGCCCTGTTTGCTGCTGTAAGCAAGCCCAGTTTCTCCCCTCCAAAAAATGGAAGACTAATTTTTTTTTTCAGTCACTTTATTACTTGTTTGCTATTCTACACACTGTGGTTTTAGGTGACTTTAGAAATGTTATTTTCACTTTCATCTACTTTCTCTTCTTCTTGCCGCTAACATAGGGCCAGTATCGCTGGTACGTCCCAATCCATCCTTTATGAAATTGACTACCTGAGTTTAACCCATTGGTGGTGAATTGGATCCACAGATAGCTGTCGGATGTGAAGGAGCCAGATGGAATGATGTGCCCGCTCCAACCGTTAGTTTGGACACTCTCACCAAATCTAACAAACAAAAAAGTGTTTTAACGTATAACAAATACTGACCCTCTCACATGCATGGAAAGCTCACGTTTGTCTATTTAACAGAAGTAAAGGTGCGGCCCATTACTAGTTTAACGCCATCTGCTCAATGGAGCGGTAATGCAATTCGTTCTCCTATAAGACCTAATAATATAACAGCGTTTTTGTTCTTATTGTTGCTGTTACAAATCGTGAAGCCGCGAATATCATCATCATTATCATCATCATCATCATCATCATCATCATCATCATCATCATCATCATCATCATCCTGTAGTTATATGCTTAACGCCTAAAGGAACAGTAAACCAACAAAGAAACAAACAAACTACAGCCAGGAAGGTAAACAGGAAGTGCCACGGAGTAATAACTTAGGCGTGTCTCAGTTTCGACGCTGTTGTGTTTCCTTTACAAGCATATTCACGTCCGGGAGGTTGCGTGTGCTCTGCCTTTCAATTTGAATATAAAACTTTATGCCATGCCATTAAAAAAATAAATAAACAAATAAATAATAAATTCAGAAAATCGGAATGCAAGAAAGCCGTTGTATATTCGTTGGTCAGGTATTCCAGCGAACCTGCCGATCATGCACCGCTTTATTTGTTTAGGGCTATGTATTTTCTATGACATGGTATAAAACAGTTATGCGATACCATGGAAAATCCCAATTGTTACCTGTATTTTCTTTGCACGCGCGTTCACTAAAACACTGGTGTGGATACGGCTTGGATACAGTTATTCGGCGACTCGTGAGATATTCCATGATATATCATGCTTGAGTAAGTATTGCACAACTAGTATATATATATCCATGGCATGGATCAAACGCCACTCCATTTATTCGTGGAATGTTCAATTGCCAAATCGTTTTGGAATAAATTTACAAACTGGTACAACGCTACATGTGGAGAAAAAATTGCTTTGAAGCAAAATGAAATTATATATGGTGTTTTAAGACACACATCGTCTTGTTTAACTCTGAATCACCTAATCATAATTGGTAAATATTTTCTTTACATTAACGGAGTACACGATGAAAAACGACCCCAGTTCACAGATTTTGTAACCCTTGTTAAAGAAAAAATTGAATTAGAAAAATATATTGCGATTACGACAAACAAACTACTTTCTTTTACTAAAAAAATGGTCCAACTTTACAAGCAATTAATCATTAATTATATCAATTTGTAAGTAATTGTATCATTGCTGTGTTAGTATCGTTCTTAGTAGCATTAGTATCGTATTGTAAGTAGTTTTCGTATTTCTTCAAGATGTTTCTTTTTTTAGTATCGTGTTGTAAAGTAGTGCATGTATAAGTAGTGTAAGTATAAGTAGTATAATTAGCAAGGCCTGATATTGTAAGCGTAAAGGTTAGTGTAATATTAGTAGTGTAAGAAGTGTAAGTGTTGGAATTGTAAATAAAGTTGCATTAAAAAAAAAAGTATATATATATATATATATATATATCATCATTTATAAGCGAGTTTCCTGCCAGGAGAGTATACGGAATTTACGCATCTATGGAAGAGAGAGGCTACATAGTACTATTAAATTTTAACACTAAAAGGTGAAGGAATTCTACCCTTTAAAACAAATATAAACACAAATATAAATATATGCATGTAACAAAGTTCAGAGTAGTCATCATAAAACTATGCCTTGCTCTCACCTTCCTGAAGTTATCCTTACTATGTCATAGTTACTCTCCGTTTCGTAATCCGTAAATATGAATTCAGCGGTTTCCGTGGTGCGATACACTAACCACATGCAGTCGAGGTTATGTGCGTAACCGTTCGGGTAGCCTGGGGATGAGATCGTGCCAGTTCCGTCTTCATAGACGCCCCCACAATCTGCGTCTAAACAGGCGAAGAGTGGATCAATAATGAGAACATGAAATTAACAACACGAATTTGTTCAGTAAATATATAAACTGGATCGAAATTGCGTCTCACTGAGGATTTAAAGAGCCCTGTTGTTCTTTAGGTTTTGTTCGCCACCTCGTCCTTTCTTTGTAAATAAAAACAGAAATTTAATACAATGCAAACAGCCAAATAGAATGTGATTCAAATAAGCAATTTCATTTTCATGGCCTGCTGTAAACATTAATCATTTCGGCCTCATTTTTTTATCAATTTAGGTTAAGGCATATTAATTTTTTCTTGTTTGTTTGTAGTTTTGGGAAAGTTTTGGAAAGACACTCAAGAGTAGACGAAAAAAAAAAAAACAATATCAACAGCAACACCACCACGACCACCACCAACAACAAAACAAGCAATACAGTTCCTTCCATTTGCTTCACAGACAAAATAAGCTGTGTTTATCGTCTCAAGATGCAAACTTTGTGTAACATTTTGTCAGTTTAGGTAGATTCCATTCCACTCCATTACAAAAAAAGGACAACAATGAAGCATGTCAATGACAACAAGAAGAAGAAAAATTAATAATGGCAACGACGATGATAATGGGAACAATAACAATAACAACAATTATAATAACAACAACAATAATAATAATAATAACAATAATAACAGCAATAATAACCATAACAACAATAATAATAACAATAATAATAATAATAATAACAATAACGACAACAATAATAATAATAATAATAACAACAACAATAATAATAATAATAACAACAACAATAATAATATAGCATACAAAGGTTTTTACTGCTGCATAATAAGAGTGCGTAAGATTTTGTTGAGAATTGATCATGTTCTAATCTGTTGCGTAAAGTGTTTTGATGAAGATGACCCAGAAGAACACCAGAAAACTGGAGAGAATCGAATAATAATGATAATAATGATAATAATAATAATAATAATAATAATAATAGTAATAATAACAACAGCAATAATAATAATATAGCATGCAAAAGTTTTTACTGCTGCATAATAAGAGTGCGTAAGATTTTGTTAAGAATTCATCATGTTCTAATCTGTTGCGTAAAGACTTAGAAATTGAGATCGCCAGAATATGGAAAATGGGAACAGAGACGATACCAGTTGTCATTGGTGCACAAGGGGTCATTAAGAAGGGACTGGAAAAGTACGTTGACAAAATCCCAGGCACAGTCAACATTGATGAGCTCAAAAAAACAAATGACTCTTCTGGGTACAGCCCGCATCCTTAGAAGGGTCCTGTCAATGAAGTGAACTCTTTGGTACCTAAGGCCCATGGGTTGGACCCGGTGCTTCAGAGATTAAACAAGTAAACCAAGGATTATTAGTCATAACAACAACAAAAACAACAATAATAATAATTATAATAATGATAATAATAATAATAATAATAATAATAATAATAATAATATTATTATTATTATTATTGTTGTTGTTAAAAACGTGAAATTACAGAAGAAAAGCATCTCCTAACCAACTTGGTTGTAGCTGAAACTGAATCCTTTGAAGTTTGTCGCACCGTCGCTGATGAATCTTACTCGCAAGATGTTCCCAGAGGAAGTGAATGATGGCGGTGTGTACGTTGTTCCGTCAAATGCGATAGTAGCTTTCTCGTAATGGTTCGTATCGTAGATTAGCAGGAAATCTTTTCCAGTCTCCGTTAAGAATTCAGTAAAGTCGAGTCTTACTTTTTTGTTTACCGGAACTTGTATCTGCCAAGTACAATATTCGTCGTTGTTGTAATTAGCGGGGTAGTTCGGCGAGGTGATATCACCATTCGGGCCAGGTAGAAATTCTCCACAGCTTGTTACTGAACAACAAAACAAAAGAATAATAATGAAAATAAAAAGCGTATTCCAGTCTCTCCGAAATATTCCCATTTTTCACGTGAAATTATCTGTAGTTTTATTTCTGGCTTGTTATTTTTCCCGTCCAAGTGCCTTTTTAGTAAGCAAGTAAACTAACTGTCAAATCAAATGCAGAATGATCCTCGCAGATGTGAACGCAATTTATGCAATTGCGAAAAGAGGCTTGAAATTGCATAAGTTGTGTTCACATCTGCGAAGATTATTCTGAATTTGATTTCATTTCGGCAGTTCAAATATGATTTATTTCATTATCTCGTCCAGTGCCCCGACCATGAAAAGAAAGGCCCCATATGACCTTATCAATGTGACCACCCAATTTTGCACTGGACGAACGATGGGTTAGAGTGTCTAGCCCACTTCCCTAGGGGTTACAACACGAACTTTTACAGTGCGTATTTCATTATATTGCTTATCTCGTGCGGAGGAAAAACAAAAAGACGTAGTACAATTTTGTCAGTTCCATCTTCTAGTTGTAAGATTCACAGGAAGTATTATTAAAAGTAAAGCAAAAGGGAAAGTTCACATTAGACTTCTAGCTAGTTATCATGATGTCAAGGAAATTTAGCTTTACGTTCTTTACTAGAGAGCGAATTTGCGTTTACTATCTTCGCAGTTACACCGTTAACGCCTTCTCCGTTTACATGAGCTCTTTGAATGAACTATGTATACTACTCATCAACTGTTTTAGAGGAAATACGAAGATTGTGGGATGCGGCTTGGAGTGACAAGAATACCTCACAAATAAATGTGTCTAGGTAAGCTTTAAATTGTGGATTGTTCCAGAGGCGCGCGTTGGATACTGAGAGGGTAGATAACCAACGAGACGCGTAGCGTCACGTATTATCCTTCGCTGATTCCATTCTGTAAAAATGACCAGAAAATGACTTTATGACACTTAAAGTGTTAAGCATGGTATAATGGATGATATCGTATGGTCGGTATCGTTGGCTGGTGTCGTATGAATTATTTATCCGAAGATAAGTGTCCCCACAGTTAGACTTGTGAATATGCTAACTCTCGATATCCGGAACCGAGACGTCATTGGCCAAGCTCCCACGAGCAGCCGAATTAGTGACCGAAATGTCACACGCTGGATTCCTGTTAGGAGAACTCAGAATGTTTTCGGACTATGAGTGCAACAGTATTGATTAAATATATCTATAAAAATTAGAACTGTTTTGGAAAAAAAAGTAGATAGACACAGCGCCCTTCCCGATTGACTACTGACAACTTACCCTGACACGTGGGTTGACTACCAGTCCACGAGCCATCCGATTGACAAGTCCTGACAAAGTCACCAACAATTTTGTACCCAGGATCACACTCCAGCACGACTGTACTCTGGTAGGTGAAGATGTCTCCATATCTTACACCGTTAACAGGTACACCTGGATCGCTACAACTAACAACTGAAAATTAAATGTTCAAAACGGTTGTTCGTATTAAAAATTCAACGTTTTAAATTGTTTCTAGTTGATTTGAATTCATGAAAGTTCAAGAAGGTGATGAGCACACTAAACGACGAACGAAACTAGACTTTTCTGCTTTTCTTATGATATGTTTTCATACTTAAAACAAAATTTACTTGAAGTGACAAGAAGAATATTGCGCCAAGATAAGATAAGATAAGATAAGATAAGATAAGATAAGATGAGATGAGATGAGATGAGATGAGATGAGATGAGATGAGATGAGATGAGATGAGATGAGATAAGATAAGATAAGACAAACAGAAGTCAGCTCACTTTCACATGTAGGCTGGGTACCCGTCCACAAACCATTGTTCTGACATGTCCGAATTGAAGACCCCTGTAACACGTACCCCACGTTGCATTCAAATAAAATGGTATTGCCATACTTATAGAGGGTCGAGTTCTTATTGCCATTTGTAGGAACACCTGGATTACCGCATGACCGCTCTACAAGGAGCAATAACAAAGATTATGATTACAAATTTAACACCTTACGTTCCGTACATCAAGTTTCCTCGCGTTATCAGGCAAAGAGTATTCTATAACGAGGGGTGCACCTGAGGACGTTTATCATCTCCTTGTTTAGTTTAGTTTAAAACACTTATAAAGGGTTTTTGAAAGCTGCAACTGTAGTTCGATTGGCTTTGCTTTTCTTAGTCGTTCGAGAAGATATGTTCTTGGATATCTCCAGTCGCCACTGTTAAGAATAAATCTCTACTCAGTGCCGTCAAGCCAAGGAACTGTTACAATTGTTTTGCTCAGCTCTCTTTATGTTCTTGTATTTCCCATCAAATTTCAGACCATTCTCCTCAGTCTACTCCGTAATTTGGTCTTGCAACTTCACCTAAATCTTGCTGCATACCAGAAAAATCAGATGGTGCATAAGTCTTTGCTAATGTCTTTCTCAGCAATTTATTCACAACTTCACATTTATCCATAGCTTCTTAGTAAAAAGCTAGTTTCTGACGAAACATCATTTGAAAAACCCACCTAAGCAAACAGGTTTGGAACCACTCCATTGTCCACTTGCTTGACAAACCTGGCTGTCCTCTCCCTCCAAGTGATGGTTTGGTTGGCACGTGTAGGTCACAACGGACTGGTACTTAGTATCAGTTGCTATGTGGCGGGATCCACCATAAGGATCCCCAGGATCACCACAGTCCACCACTAAATTTGTAAGCAAGCAGAGTCAGAGACATCAAGGCAATGTTGCTTCATTACCTGGGAGCTAATTAAGCGCGATGTCTTCTTTTGTTATTGCGCATACGTCATGCGCATCTCAAGATTAACCGAGTTGAAAGTGTTTCTTGAGGATAGAGGTTTCTTAAACAAAGCAATTTTATGGCATTTATAAGTGATCTTTTCTGTGGTAACTGAGCTATAATTTAGATTAAAAATGTCCTACACTGTTACGTGTTTTACAGCTGCTTTAAAAATTATTTGTTGCCTTATTATCTCTTGAAATTGAAATGCTTGGTTACCGTCTATTTATTTTTGAATTCCAACAGCCCTTCCTAAGAGCTGCCTTTTGTAAAAGTGGGTAAACAGTCACCGAGTTGGCGAATGGCTACTTGCGCTGTATCTGTTTTAGCGACAGTTGAGTGTGAGTCCCTCCCCCTCCCCACCCACCAGCCAGCTCAAACTTGGTTCCTCAGTGCTGCTGTTTGATCAAAGCTAAGACCAACGTCTCATATGCATGCAAACATGGCAGTATACAATCAGCACACCATAAGTATTTCTTTCTTGTTGTCAAATAAAGATAGGGCCCGGTCGAAACAACTTTGGCAACATTTGTTTGATTTCATCATTAATGCCTCAATTGTTGCAAACTCAAGTACGAAGGTTTCAGAAATATAAACAACAACCAAGTACTAATGCACATTACATGTGTTATGATTGGTCCGCGTCGCACGGTCGATACATTTTGTAATTTTAAATAAAAAAAAAAGAAAAAACGAAAGGAAAGGAAACTCAATGCAACCTACTTGTTCGAACTGGGACACATTATTTTAAACAGAGAAATCTGAAAGAGGCCGTGACCTGCCCTTGTTCAGGACAATCCTGGAGAGACCCCATCCCCGTGCACCTTGTGACTCCAGTAGCAATATGTTTTGATTGGCTATTGTGTTAAAGAAAAAGTTGGCGACTGAGTCATGTTTGTACTGAGAACAAGTGTATTCAAATGTTTGATAATTTAAAATTAGCAAGGCCCCCTGCATCGAGAACAAATGCGTTAAGGTTTACAGCACCAATTTTTTTTTATTTCCTCTTAAAAAATTTGTTGTCAAAAATGAATAGTTTCGGTTGTTTTCGTGAACCTGATGTGCCGTTAATCATCGCAGGTTATGCCACCGCCATGCATAATTTTTTCCAATTAATGTGTTTTTGTGAATATAGACCACTTCGGAATTACCTTTGGCCTCCTTTTCGAAGCGAGGCCTGGTGCGCAACCATTCGTATGAAAACTAATTTGCACGTGAATAAAAATTAATTTTCATATGAAAAATTGAGCACCAGAAGACCTCGCTTTAAAAAGGAGACCAAAGATAATTCGGAAATAGCAATTTTAACGTTGTTGCTTCGCCAAAGACGATTGAGGAATGTATTATGATGCCAATAGCATGTGCAAAGCTAATGTAATAGTATTTTCGCCTTTTATTACTCTTCAAGGTCTTCAAGATGTCTGTGATAACTTGTCGTGAAAATTTCTTCTCATTTATCACAAGGCATTTTAAAACTTGTCCGCAAGTGCGATCTAACCTTAAGTTAAACCGAGAGGATAAAAAGGACAAGACTTAATTCCATTCATTAAGTCTGTTTGCACCCTCGCTTTTTTGCTGGATTCCATTGTAGCATCAAAAGACGGTTTTTTAATGAAACTTAAACCAATAATTATGGTGGAACACCGGCGACCCGAAGGGACGCCATGCGGAACCCGTGAATCGCTTTTCTCATGACAATCATGGCTAGCGGTATTGCTCGTGGGCGGATACACACGACGACAGAGTTGCCCAACAATTAATGTTATTATAAAAACTGAACTACGGATATCAGATTTCCAGCATTTTCATTGGCTCGCCGGATACAGGCGATCACCTCATATACCTACTGTACCTTATATGATCAATGAAGAACCTACAAAATCTTCAAAGAAACCTCCGTATCGTACTTTGTTTTCTTTAATGTTTTGTTGTTCTGTGAATTGTGAAATGCCGTCAAATTCCTGTTGACTGCTTTAAACGATCACGTTCGTACTCTATGAACGTTTACGCCAAAATTGCTTTGCAATATTTGGAACTTACTACGAAATATGTTTTGCTACTTGTTTAATTTCTCCATCTTCACCAAGTTTTCTTCGAAGAAACGTTCGCATCCTCCTTTTTTCCTCGTGATGTTTTATTCTTTTGTGGTTTTCGAACAAGGGTCAATTCCAGACGTGTTGACTGCTCTAAACTATCAGGTTGGTACTCCTCTTTTTTCTTTTCAGCGGACATTTGTGTTAAAATTGCTTAATAGTTTTTCTAGTTTACTAGAAGCTTACTTGTCTAGTTTCTCCACCTTCTCCAGGGATCTTCGAGCAAATATAGGCGTCGTGTATTGTTTTCTTGTAAGGTTTTAATGTTTTGAGGTTTTTGTAACCGCGGTCAATTCCTCGGTTGACTGCTCTAAACCATCAGGTTGGTTAACTTTTTTGTCTCTTCTATGACTATTATTTTGTGTAATTGTTTGCTTAGCAATTCTTCTAGCTTACTACAAGAGATGTTTTTCCAGTCTTAAAGTAATTGCTGCTTAATGTCAACAGTATTTGACAGGGACTTTTAATGTTTAGCTGAGTAAAACAAGTGAGCGTCTTACGTTCGCACACGGGATCTTGTCCTGACCATGCTCCTCCACCAGATCCATCATCGACACAAGTCCTAAACGATGAGCTCGAAGGCACCAGATTATAACCAGCGTTGCATGCGATGCGCAGAGTGGCGCCCAGTTCATAGCGGTAACCTTGAACCATTCCATTGGCAGGCACAGGAACTGGACTGCAGAAGGCAGCTAAAATGCAGAAAACACATCATTTAACGAGCGAAATCCCAACCTACGTTGTGTGTTGGGATAAAGACAAAGTAGACAATTCCAGGCAAATCAAAAGTCATTTCTAAAACTTTGAATATATCTTCGGAGGGTTGACCTGCGCACACGACAAAGGGTGAGAAAAAAAGGGCATGATTCTCAAGCGTTTTACAAAACCGCAGTTCCGTCTGATGAAAGGCTTAAATGATTTCAGAGTAGCTGGTTAAGTTTCAAGTCTCAGTGTAATTGTCATATTGCATCTGAATCTGAGGAAACGCGCCTTTTTTAATTTTCGCTTTATCTAGGCAACACCTATGTGCACAAATGACGTCACAAAAGCTTCACTTTACCCTTAACTACAACTGAAATAACAGGGAAACGATCGAGAACGTTCCAAAATGAACTAGTGAGTTGCTTCGTGTTGCGTGACTTAATCCAAAGGTCTTTCAAAGGTGCCTTTAAAAAGAAAGAGCTACGGAATAAAAATATGATTAACAATTGCAACATATTAGCAGCAGTCATACCAACACATCTTGGTTGTGTTCCACTCCATGTTCCATCATCCTGGCATGTTCTTGTAGCATCACCGTCCCCTGTCATTTGGTAGTTTGCGTCACATGTGAAAGTTGCTGTTGTTCCAAGGACGTTATTGACACCATCGGTGAGAGCTACAACTCGAGTGGCGTGTTCCACTTGGCCGATATCTTCACAGTAGACACCTGAAGACGGGTTAACGAGAAAGCAATTATACGGAGCACTTAAGCCTTGAACTCATCGTTTAATGATTATCTTAAACTACCGAAATTTCCTAGCGGTAGTAAACATATTGAACATCTGACGAACACAAAACAATGTTATATGAAGTCGGCAATTATTTCGCTTATTCATAATTAACTTTTCTTCGTAACTAACATTATTTATAATAAAGTTTCGATATAACGCGCGCTCCGATTGGTTAAAACAGCGTGCCTCATGAGAGTACAGATGCACTGGCAGCTACGTTGTCGCGCCATGGACCCAAATGAAAATCTGAATTTTTCCCTCGGTTTTTATTTTGATTCAGACGTCTTGTACGACCTAGAAAATGTGTATGAAAACGAGCGGTTTGCCTCAATGGATTTGGAAGATATTTCTGCGAGTAACACCACAAATAACAGCATTAAAAGTTAAGGATTAATATCAAGCGTGTTTTCAGAAGTTGCTGAAATTGTCCGAGTCATACTGCGACGAGGGCAATTTCAGCAACTTCTGAAAACACAAGTGGCTTACGAGGACTCATTCCAATTACGTGTTAATAAAATAAGGGCAAAATTTTCTTAACATTGCTAAGGCACGTCGAAAAACAGTCAGCCAAGTGGAGTAAAATCACTCGTTCGCTCGCAAAGCAAACGAAAAAAACAGTTCAACTAAGCTTAAACTAATTTCTTAATTTGCGTCCAAAACGAGTGTAGATGATTACTATTTACTGAACAAAAGTAGCAACAATTAAACCAAATGTTCAAAGCTGAAATTTATTTAATTCACCTGTCGTTGTAGAGGTTTCCATCACTTGAAAAAACACATCCACTTAAAAACACACATCGGTAAACATTGCAAACGGATTGTCCAAAGAAAGAACTTCGTCCTCCAAGTTTGAGCTACTCGTTCCTCCAGTTAATGGTAAACTGTTCTGTGACCCTTTTTGGTGAGCTGCACGATGCCGTGGAATCATCATTTTGTTTTTCAACCACACAATCCCGCTACGCCGGGCGCCATGCAAGCCGATCCATGTTTTAAGCTTTTCACAAGTAAAATCTTTTACACTTTCATTTCAAACTCGAAAATTCACCTTCCTGAGTATCTTTTAAAACTAGCTCTTGATCATTACGCCTTTTTTAGCGAATGCATGAGCCAAAATTCCGCCGAATTTCACTGAACAATTTGCTTTTTGATCGCGATTTTAGACTAAAAAACAACTTGCACTTTGATGGTTTCTGAACTTTGATGGTTTGACATTTTGACAGCTTTGGTCGTGTTTAACCAATGAAATGTATTGAGCCTCTCTAACAAGGATTGTGATTGGTCTGTTCTAGCGTGCCTTATGAGAGTACAAAGCACGGCTGACGCCACTCGTAGGATTTGGAAAATAAAGTTTTCCGAAAATTGTATCCGAATGCATGAGGAAATTAAGAAATTCTTTATTATAAAACAAATAAAAAAGCCTTAACCGTGCTTTGTTCTGTTATAAGGCACGCAAGGAAGTGACGAGAGCACTCAAGAAGTAGTTAAAAGCACTCGCCTACGGCTCGTGCTTCTTTCTACTTCTTTCGTGCTCTCGTCACTTCCTTGTGTGCCTTATAAAAGAACAAAGCACGGTTAAGGCTTTTTTATTTGTTAAATAATCATAAATCCTTGAACTGACTGAAGTATTCGAAACATGTTTTCAAAAGTTAAACGTTGTGTTGTTTCCTTTTAAGGTATACTTTTAACTCAAAATGCTTTTACTGCTGTACTGCATTTTGTTTAGTTTAGCCTTTATCTTTCAGATCTGAATTTAACGATAACCTCCATTCTTATAACAAACTGATGCTAAAGTTTTAGTGGTTTCAAAACTTGAAAAATAGCGTTCAAATGTACAAAACAAAATAGATGGCATTATCATCTATTGCCGATTTTTAATTTACCGTGTGCTGCCATCTTAGATTTCATGACATCATTTTATTGCCTAATTGTTTAAAGGTTTTTAAAGTGCTACTGAGAAAAGAATCAGTGGTTTTCTTTGCGATTTTTGTATCCTACGTTTAAGACTAGATCCTAAAGTTGACCAACCTGACCTAACCTGATCTAACCTGATTCTGAAAAAAATTCCATTCTTAAAACAAATTTATTGTAAAGTTTTAATGGTTTTAAAACTTGGACAAAGCAAAACACATGGAATTATCATCTATTTTAGCTTTTAAATTTCCCGTGCGCCGCCATCTTAGATTTGATGACATCATTTTATTGCCTATTTGTTTAACCCATTGACTACCAGCCGTTTTTATGTTTTCGGAGTGATTTTCCACCTATAAACGATCCATACATTTCGAGACTCTTTATTTTATTTACCATGGAAAAGTGATGCTGTCCTAAGGCACTGGAGGCTCAAGGTTTCTGAAAACGTCATTCTAGCTATTTTTCAACCGTGGAGCTACAAAAACGGCCCAAGTTCGGTTTGCTTGCGATTTCTGCAAAATTTACAGCCATTTTTCATCCTTAGTGGCTGCTTGATGAGCATCATTAAGTGTGATGGTAGCTAAGAGTCCACTTTCTCAAAGAATCGAGCAAGGAGATATAATTTGTCGTCGAATTTGGCTTGTTACTCGACGAACTGGGAATTTGTCCGGTCGGACACTTAGTACCTTTGGGACTCGACTATTGATGAATTTCTCGACCCACCGCCAAATATTTTGGAATTTGTGAGCACTGAAGATGACCACAAGCAGGAATTTTTGGCGCTAGGTCGGAGTGGCTGTAGACTTAGTTTATATGTTAAAGAACTAGGGGAAGGAACTGGCTCTGTCAAAAATTGTCGTTATTTCCCAGCATGCAATCCGGTCGAGATGTTGAAATGGCGGAAAGGCCCGAATGCACTGGAACAAAAGGCTGTATCTACGCTCGGGAGAAGAAAATGAACAAAAACAGTCATTTCTGAGCTAGAACAAGGACTGAATTTCGTTATGATGGTTTAAGGTTGGTTTTTCGACGATGATTTCTTTAAAAAAGATAGAGGCAAAAAGGGGCATTTTAGTCGTTTGTCTTTGACATTAAAAACGGTCAGTTTCGTTCTTGTCCAAACTCAAAAGGCCATATTTGGCAAAAATCGCTACGTTTCTTGCGTATATTGGATATCCAAATTTAAACGACATTCCATTTCGTGCTTACAACTGACAGTTAAGGCAATATTCGTGCGATTGAGAAAGTTGCAATGTTTTGAAGCGTGGGATCTTGTGCAACCGGTTTTAGCCAGCACTGGTGCCAATGGGTTAAAGGTCCTTAACTTATTCTTGTCCGCTGCTTTTGACCTCTTTTTTGGTAATTCTTGAGGGTTGGAAGTCAAGTCCATGTCATTATCCCATATAAGGGGTTACCATCGAGATTTTGATGGTCCACAAAACCGAAGGCTCTGTCTTTCCTGTCACGCTTGTTACGCCAGCCATCCACGCCGGGTCAGCTGTCACCAAAAAGGGATCACTTTCAAACTATTTTTTTTAAATTTTCAACCGTTTGAGCTGAGACTTTGCACAATAATAGAACTTTGTATTCCCAACAATCGTATGTTTTTGAATTTTTTATTTTAACTGTTTTTGGCGCGAAAATGACGTCATAAGAATGACAGCAAAAAGTAGTTTTCGACGTATGGCATAAAATACTAAAAAATGTAAAAAAAATACCTGCAAAGCTTAATTGGTTGAAAAGTTATTGAGCTGTGAATTTCGTATTTTCCACCATTTTGTTACTATTTTTAGAAATTTGGTGATCTTTAGAATGTTATATCTTCTTAACCAAGTGAGGTTTTCAAAAAAATTGTTCACATTTAAGTTCTTCTCTGAGTACTCTTTCAAAATTGCTAACCTGTTATGGCATAACTTAAAAGTTATATTTTACTGTCAGTCTTATGACGTCATTTTCGCGCAAAAAACCGTTAAAATCAAAAATTCAAAAACATACGATTGTTGGGAATACAAAGTTCTATTATCGTGCAAAGTCTCAGCTAAAACGGTTAAAAATTGAAAAACTAGTTTGAAAGTGATCCCTTTTTGATGACAGCTGACCCGGCGTGATCGCTTTCTTTAAGCGATCAACTGCAGCTGACAATTCGGTAGGTATTTGATTTATAAGTGTGGTATTCGAGCCATTTTTCACCTTAGAAGCCCCCTGACTGGCATCATAAAGCTGGATTGGTGGGTAGAGGCAATCCTCTGGAAGAAAACAGAGGTGAGAAGCAATTTCACACGGAGTGGGCCGCCAAAATTGCTCGATCGACTTGTGACGATTCGTGAAGTAAAGTTCTGTTCCTAGCCGTTATTTGATTGGATTCCGCGACCTCGCATGGCAATTTTTACGAGTTTTGACTAGTGAATAATGCAATCGGTGCAACATTTTGTCAGCAGGACCGGGTGGCTCGACACTTATAAAAAATATCTGAAATGGAAATTGGCAGTCTTCCATGCTGCTGTTAGGCAAGAATATCCCAGAACTCCTTTGAGTTACAAACGTGAAAATTACAGACCGTGACAGCAACTGAAATCAAATAGCGTTAACCACGTCGCGCTAAAGAAGTGAGCAGAAAAACGTGGAGCAAACTGCAAGAAGTGGAGTCGAAGTTTGCTGTCCATGTAAACTTTTAACTTCAATACGAATTTTTGTCTTAAAAACTTCAAGACAAAGTTGCGTTAATTTTGGTGTTGTCCGAGGACGATTTTGGTTTTCAAATAAAATAAACAGTCATATTAAGTGAAAATTGAGAGTTTCGGTCAGTTTCCAGGGTGATGAAATCTGAAAAAGTTATCATTTTGCAATAAAAATGCTTCATTTCAACCACAGGCCGGGATTTGGGAAAGTTGCAGGTTTTCAGAGCATTGGTCCCTATGGACCAATAAGTTACAGAGCCGGACAAGAATGAGTTAAAGTGCTACTGAGACAAAAATCAGTGGTTTTCTTCTCGAATTTTGTATCCTACGTTGAAGACTAGACTCCAAAGTTGACCTAATATTGTGTCCAGGACTAACATGATTCTGATTTACATCTCA
The DNA here is from genome assembly GCA_016490735.1 of Pachyseris speciosa. Lineage (NCBI taxonomy): Eukaryota > Metazoa > Cnidaria > Anthozoa > Scleractinia > Pachyseridae > Pachyseris > Pachyseris speciosa. The sequence goes on along the minus strand of JAEMWC010000150.1, from coordinate 217,982 downwards.
AAAGGCTGCACGAAAGTGTGAAATTTACGTCCGCCATTACTCAAATGACAACTACTCGAGCCCACAATTTTCGTGAAGCGGCATTCCATCCATGGCGTCATGTTATCATCTAGCGAAGTCTTCCGGTCGCATGTTTTTAGTAAACAGAGTAAGAGGAAATGTTTTCTTCTTCAAGATCCTCGTCTTTTTTGTCAGAGGACGGTTCGGAGCTGACTTCAGATAGCATGTAGTATGATTTTAGAATACACTATGACGAAGATTTAGAGCCGCTTTCAACTTGATTGCAAGAAAAAAAAACTACCTCCTACGAGGCAAATATAGCTGTTAAAGGAGAGCAGGAACTCGAGTTCCAAAGGAGCTTTATGTGCGAAGTAGATATCGGCTCGTCTGGCACGACACGCTTTTTCTTGTGTATATGCAAAAAATGCGCAAACAAGAAGAATGGAACTTGAAGTAACTTGTTTGTGGTCTTTGCTGCATGTGGCTAACACGGTAGAGCTGCATATTTTTAGCACAACGAATTCCCTTTTTCTGGCAATAGCTGCAACCAACTGACCTCTTGAAAGGTCCAAACTGGTTTCTCGTCAGGAAATATAAATTGAAAATAGTGAATATTTTGTTGTACGAGTGGAGATTCCCTTGAAGAGCACACTTACGTATGCAGCTAGGCTCTCCTCCAGACCACTGTCCGTCTGATTGGCAGTATCTGTCAGTAGTGTAGGTGGCCTTGTATCCGTTGTTACAGGTGTATGTTGCGGTGCTTCCCTTCATGAGGCCGGAACTCAGCTCCACGAGACCATTTGATGGAGAGCTTAAGCTGGGGCAAGACAATGCTGCAACAAAGTAGCAACCGGGAGTCTCATTTATTGGAAAGTTTACAAGAAACAAAAATACAATGAAAGCTTCCGTGAGCGGATACCCTTGGGGCATGCATACGTACATACATCCACTTCATTTCAGCACGATGGTAGTTAAAGCTAATGCTTATAATGGGGTCATGCATCTAAAACTAAAAATACAATTACATCATATTTTCTTGATCTACAGTAATTTGCAGATTACTAAACATCACTTTAAAGCTATCTTAAGACTTTAATACTAAGACCACTAAAAATATATCGTCATTGCTAAAATCAGCAGTTGAGGCAGACGCCACTTCGAAGTGAAAATCTCTTAGTTCATAAATCTACAGTCAAACGTTCAGCGGGAGTTACATCCCGGTGTTTGAATGTTATTGTATTCCAGAGAATAGCACCCCTATAACTGACAGACGGTTCTAAATAGCGAGATTGGAACCTTGAAACAGCAATATTGTCCGATCCTCTAAACGAGTACATGTACTTGGTATTTCTCTAAATGTTCGCGTAGATGGGGTGTCCTCTTACGGAAAGTTATATAGTTAGGGTTTCAATGTACAGAGCACCTTGGTTTGTTGGTGCCGGTCCAATTGCGAGAGGTGTCCACAAGTAGAGGCTCGACAGTATGTAAGGTTATGGGAGCCTTAACTGTTTGATTGTCTTCATTTACCTTCACAAGTTGTTTGGTCTGCCGCGAGGTTATATCCTTGATTACAGGTGCAGTAGAACGACTGATCCGTGTTGACGCAGGTGTGTTCACAACCACCATTTGAAGATGAACACTCGTCGACGTCTAAAGAAAACACATTCGACTATGATTTCAGAACATGTACTATAGAAATGCCGAACACATGTAAGTTTCCTGACGTCCAAAGATGCTTTTTCGGTTTGTAATTAACTACCAGTCTGGTGGCCAGCTGGGCGGATTTCATTCCAAAATGGAATTTATAGGAACACGAAAGTTGCGAAGTGATTGATTTTAGGCTCCCCTGCTTAATTTGTTTTTAAAATATACACTTCTCGATGACACGAAGGGAAAATACTTTTAATGTAAAAAGAGCTTCACTTCCTTTTACCAATGAAGTACTTTTCTGAACACTTACCAAAACATTCTCTCGCAACTGGAAAAATGTGTTTAAGTGCGAATTACATTCAAAATGCAAATGGCAAGTACCAACTGATAAAGCAAATAAACTTAGAAGCAACTAGGGAAAGAGCTAAAATTCGTGAATACTTACTCGTCCAAGGGTAAAATGTGGGCCATTTACAAGGAATGTTAGCTCGATCGCGATCGATATACTCAATTTGTTGTTGTTAGAGGAACACAGAAGGTAACTGCACTTTTGGTAAAGTAAAGATACGATCAGTACTGATTACCTGTGCAACTTCTTCCTCCAGGATCCAACGACATACCGGTGGGACAGGAACAAGAGAATGAGCCAGCAGAGTTATGACATGTGTGAGAACAGCCTCCATTTGAGTTTGAACATTCGTCGATGTCTAATTGAAGAAGAAAATTAAAGAAAATAACTCATTTGATTTCTAAGGGCTATCAAAATTTTTCTTATTACGTGAAGTTCAGTCCTTTTAGTTGGTAAAAAAAGAACGGTTCAACATTTCTACAGTTGTCATGAATTTCGTCATTATATAGAAGAGAGCGAAAACATAATTTCAACTCCTTCATTATTCCCAAGAAATTTTAGTTCTTGATTGAAATTTGACCGTTCCTTCTTTAAAAGCCTTAATGGAAAAAAAAAGGGACCGCAAGCATCTCGCACTAACTTGACACTTGTTTGTTAAGTTTGTCTTGTTAAATTCTATAAGTTTTAGATGAACGATTTTATTATGTATATAGTTTGTATATAGTTCATTTTATTTTTAGATATTTAGGACCACACAAGCTGCAGAGCTTTTTGATTTTTATTGTGCTAAAATAAAGGCTGTTTGTCGGTCTGTCTGAAACTAGTTCTATTTCCTTTGGAGTAGACGCCAGTTTGCAAGTAAAATTTGATCGCCCGTGACTTCGTCCAGCGAATCAGACGTTGTTACCTACCAACGCATGTGGTTGATCCTGAGAGTTGGTAGCCTTTGTGACAATTGCAGACATATCCTCCATTGGTGTTCAGGCACCACTGATTGCAAGGATTTGTAGTGCACTCGTTGGTGTCTGACAGATTCCAAATTTAATTAAATTCATGTTAGTTTAAGCACAAGACATAAAATTGTTTTGCATTTGTTTCAACTTACTGCTATACAACTGCTTCCCATACTCCGTTCTTTCGCCTTCCGTACCTTTTGCGGCGATCCCCCTACATCCGATAAATTCTTTTTGTCCCCCTCTCCTATTTAAAACTTTCGTTTTTCTTCCTTCCCTCTTCCATTCCCTATGATAATAATAATAATAATAATAATAATAATAATAATAATAATAATAATAATAATAACGATTTATTAGTAGTACTTCCACAAGGTGGCTCTTCACCTACTAATTACAAATTAAATCAAATGTCGGTTTTTGAGGAGAGGGGAAAACCGGAGTACCCGGAGAAAAACCTCTCGGAGAAGAGTAGAAAACCAACAAACTCAGCCCACATATGACACCGAGTCCGGGAATCGAACCCGGGACACACTGGTGGAGGGCGAGTGCTCTCACCACTGCGCCAACCCTGCTCCCCTGTTGAGCTGCTATCCCACCCCCACCCGACCTCCCCCCCCCCCCCCCCCTCCACACACACACAACCACCCTGACAATATGCCATCTAGATAGAGGCAAAAAATGCTATTTTTTTTTTTCATCAGTCATTTCGATTCTACATTGATACTATATACTTAGGAAGAATATACATAAATGATAAAGAACGGTGAACTAAATCTTCATTTGTTATTAAGGCAAATTGTCTTTTCTAATAACCAAAAATTGCTGAATAGGATGAGCTATAGATAGAGCTAAAGCTAGAATAGCTGCTTGTTGTTAAACTTTTGTATTTTTCAATTGACCATCGCGGAGAAAAAGAAAGTATTTGCAAGAGAGGAAAAATTTAAACGTGAACGCCGAACTGTAACAACTTTGAGTAAACCATTTGTAGTATTGTCAGAGAAAATCATTTTCAGTACAACGCTGTGCATCCATGAATAAACTTATCATATCTGGACTATCTTTACAATTTGACCTACTCAAGAACAAAAGAATGGGGCTTAGATAAGAGGCTAATAATGGAGAATGGTAGAGGAAAGTGTAATTAGTACGCAATAAAAAGCCTTTTGTGCCAGTAGCATTTCAAATTGGAGACTGGGGAGCGGGGGTGGGGGTATCAGTTAAACCTAAATCAAGATGAAACTTGTAACTGTAAACATAAAGAAAGCTTTATAACTTAAAATGGTCATCAAGATAAGCTTAGAGGAAATAAATTGTTGCTGTTGTTTTTGTTGTTGGACTGCAAGAGTTCGCATAGATTACTCTTATTACTATAATAAAGTTACAAAAAGCAGTGGATTTCAAATCTCGCTCCTGAGTTTCATTTTTAGTTCTGGGATTGCAACCGCGCCCACTCTGTTATTACTAGAGTTAGCTCGAAAGCTCCACAGCTCTTCTATGCACTGCACTTTTCCTTTGTAAACGTGTTTGTCTTTTTTTATCACGTATAAATCTGTTAGCCAATGTCTGTATTAATGTTTACGAAGTGTGACTAAAACTCAAATTGTTCTGGCAAGGCGACTTCTGGCTACAAAGTTTCCATTCGAGTTACTGACAGTATAAAGCCCGTGGCCAGGTACCTTCATTTACCGAATGCTATTCAAAGTGTTACATTTTCCATTTACGAATGATTTAAGTTACCTGAGCACAGCGGATGACTACCAGTCCATGAACCTCCCTGGCAAGTTCTACTTGAGGAGCCGTGCAGATAATATCCTGCATTACAAGTAAACGTGAGAGTGCTTCCAGCGTTGTAATTTGACGAGGAGACAGTGCCATAAATTGGTGCACCAATTGCCGCACACGCGTCAGCTGGAATAGAAGAGGAGAATGTAAGGATGATGAATAGCACTAAGTGAAAAAAAATTGCGCATTCTGTTCTATAAAAGTAGAGTTTATATACTGCGCTAGTTCGTCCACATGTTTCTCATATTTGATACAGTTTCTGTCACGTCGCACCGAGAGAATTAAGAACGCAAACTAGTCTTACACATCGCTGGCCTCCAACTCCTTAGCTGAGACAACGCTCACAGCCTTGAAAAAAATTGTTCCCGTTTTTCCTTAATAGTTAAAGGAGTAAGTCCTTGTTACATGGGAAGCTTGCGTAAAGCCCGCGATATAAATTGTACCGCAAAAATTCAGGCTGGAATTTGTTGTGCGCGGCACTTAAACTGTTGCACGATTTTAAAACCCGTTTTAGAACCATGGCAAAGTCGAGGGTTGTATCGACTTTTTGCATGGCGTGAGCAAGTAGCAAAAGTAATAGTTTAAATACGCCTTATAACAAACGAATAAAGGGGGTTAGTTTCTAAAATTACTGCTGCTGCGTCGGCGGGGAAGTGGTACGCGATAAATTGGTTTTATCAACTAAGGGGCTGTTCACGTGGAGGCAGGAAGATCCTAGCACTAGGAAGATCCTAGAGGGAGAACCAACGTTTTTTTAAGTTTACATGCAGAAATTTCGGTCGGGAATTTCGACGAAATTGTCTTCCTTTAGCCGCTGATCGCCCGGCCGCCACCATGTTTGTTTGGTTTGTTGTTTTTGTTCCTGGTACTAGGATCTTCCTAGCGAAAACAGTTTACATGGTGCGAGGATCTTCCTAGTGTTAGGACCTTCCTATCTCTCAGCTAGGATCATCCTAGGACTAGAAAGATCCTAGCGCTAGGACCAAGTACAACCCTTTGCATGTAAACTGAATACAGAAAACATATGGCACCAGGATGATCCAATTTCTAGGATCTTCCTAGTGCTAGGATCTTCTTCCCTCCATGTAAAGGAGGCCTAAGTTGAGAATGAAAATTGCCCACCGTAAAGAGATTCAGTGGCTCAGCTTTTGAATCTCTTTACGGCGGACAATTTACATTATAACCCCAGTTTATAAAACCAAATTTTCTTATAACAAAGTAGCCACTGTTTTATTATTTTCTATGTGTTACTTACCTGTCTCGCAGTTCCTGTCTGATCAGGTCAACCAGGTTCTCTCTTTCGACGACAAGGGAGGAAAAGAGAGAGAGCCTGGGTTCGAGGTTGATTTGATTTTATCAACTAAGTGGATTATGAAACTACCCACCGTAATGAGGTTCAGTGGCTTACCTCAGTTTATAAAACCAAATTTTCTTACAACAAATTAGCCACTGTTTTCTTTCTTTCTACTTCTTACTTACCTGTCTGGCAGTTCTTTCCAGAATATCCCTTAGGACACATACAGAGGTAGTCATTGTATCTGTTGACACAGGTCCCTCCATTCTGACAAGGTGAAGAGCTACATTCGTCAGTACTATCCGACGGTTTGGAGATTGCTGCAAAGTAAGAGAAAAATAGAAAGAACAGAGTCACAGCACGTTATTTCTAAGCGTCGATGTAAACATGTCCAGTAATATTTTTCCTTTTTCTATTTAGTTTTGTTTTAATTTGCCTTCAAAGATTCAATCTGTTTTGGAGCAAGTTTCAAGTTCATGTTTCAAGTTCATTTGTGCAATATTTAGAGCATAATACAACGAAAGGAACTATAGAATAGAAAAAAAAAAAAAAAACAAAAACAAAAAATCAAGGAAAAAAAAACAAATAGTTAAATTCACTAGTGAAAACCAGAGCGAAATGAGGTGAAGCACGGATCAATTTTTTTTTGTATTATTTCTTACACAATGGACATCCATACGCCTCTACTCTCATGGCAATAAATGCATTCCATGCTTGTGGTCTGAACCTCAGATACATGGCTTGGAAGACTTTGACTTCGTGGCGGACCACTGTGTCCTGATCTGAATTTCCAGTTAGAGTCTGTAAAATAAAATATATAGCACAGAATTATAAAGAAAAAGGCTTACAGTATACTAAACAAAATCTCAGAGAAGACAGTTTGGCTAGCTTCAGAAAAAGAAAATTGTTCCAGTTCAAGAAGAAGAGGAACGACAAGAAGAAGAAGAAGAAGAAGAAGAAGAAGAAGATCGTTTCCCAAACTTCCTGTTCCCTTATCAGAACAGACCACATGACCGCGACAGATTTTGGCACAAAAGTATAGCAAAAGAAAGACAAAACAGATCTAGTTTCAGCACATGGGTGGAGTATTTTGAATAGATATCCCGCAAGTTCGCGAAATAGAAATCGTTCTACATGTTTTAACCGGCTTCTCTTTCAAACAGAATACTACTGTGATGTGTGTTCTTAACACAAGGCATGTACACATGAGATAAGAAAAGTTGTATCACATTGATCAAATCAAGCGATTCCGTGAAATTCGTAAAATCCTTAAAAACCGTCTCGTTTAAGAAAAAAGGTTACACAAGCACACACACACACACACACACACACACACACACACACACACACACACACACACACACACACACACACGCACGCACACATTTACCCGACAATTTCCCCATCAAACTGTAAGTTCAAGGCCTGTCAAGAAAATTGAATTTGGATCGAATATCGCGAATTTAACGAAAACTCTTGACTTGAGATTTGCAGTACTTTTCTTTGAAACTGCAAATATCTCATGGAGAGATTTAATTTAGAAGACATTTAAAGATAAAAAGCTATTCCGTGAAATTCGTAAAATCCTTAAAAACCGTCTCGTTTAAGAAAAAAAGTTACACAAGCACACACACACACACACACACACACACACACACACACACACACACACACACACACACGCACACATTTACCCGACAATTTCCCCATCAAACTGTAAGTCCAAGGCCTGTCAAGAAAATTGAATTTGGACCGAATATCGCGAATTTAACGAAAACTCTTGACTTGAGATTTGCAGTACTTTTCTTTGAAACTGCAAATATCTCATGGAGAGATTTAATTTAGAAGACATTTAAAGATAAAAAGAAATGTATTACATTCATCAAATCAAGCTTTTCCGTGAAATCCGTAAATTCCACCGTGTTTAAGGAAAAAGTTGCACAAAGGCAAA
>JAEMWC010000150.1:195000-205000 GCA_016490735.1 Pachyseris speciosa | reverse complement strand
GAAATGAGTATTGAAGTTCTGAAAGGTTGGTTTTTCGTCAAATTAAAAGAGCCAACTGTGCCTAGAACTGCATTCACGCTGACTTTGAAATCCTTCGTGTTCGCGAAGTTGAATTGGACAACGGTACAAGCTGTCCGTATCTTTTTCCAAGTGAACCCGTTTTGGTTTTGGCGATGCACCATCAACTAAATACCGATGGACTTTGACCTTCTTGTTCATTCTCGAAAAAGAGGAGCTGATTTCACCAACAGTTGTGTTTGTACCGCTTAACAAAAACCGACGAAACAATCACACCCATTGGCAAACAATAGAGCCATCATTTAATTTGGAGCTTGTCAGCACTTGTCCCCTACTTTCCGAGCTTATTACTAATGTAGTCAAATCATAACAGAGAGTTGCATCCCAAATGGGTTCGGGCCTGCCCGGGCAAACCGGTAGATGCCTACAACATGGATGTGATTCGCAAGTTCAAACTTACTGAGGCATGCCTGTGCTTGCCATTCTTCATTATTCTTAAGTAAATTGACAAATCCAACTTGGCATTAGTACGGCGTTGGGGTGATGGTGTTTAACCTTAGCTCGCCCGGACAAGTCAAAAAGCGCCTCGAAAAGTCTGTTAGAATCAGCTATTGACTCTTTTTCGTGTAGAGTGAAACTGAAAACACAAAACAAACGTTTTGCCATGCAATTAAAAAGCGATGAAACAAAGATGGGAAGAAAAAGAAGAATGTTTTTTTCCATGTACAAAGGAACTGTCATTTACATAATAGGAACCATTTTACATCACTGGGAACTAATGGTTTACAGGTTAGAGAACAAATTGTTCCACGTGTCAATAAAAAAATATCATTTTTTCAAAATGGAACTCATTGATAAGAACAATTGTTCCTCAAATGAAGACATATGGCAACCAATTTTCCAAGCAGGAACAACGAGAGAAAGGGAAAAAAATGTTTCTTTACAAAACAAGGAACGTAAGCAACTAGGAACTAAGGCTTCTCACGCCAGCATAAAAGAACAGCTACTCTAAAAGGGAACACATGAATAGGAACAGTTGTTCCTCAAGTGAATAAAAAGTACCAAAATGATAAAGAGAGGAACAATACCATTGGGAATACTTGTTCATAAGCGACTCATTTCGGAAGAAAACGTTCCTTACAATGTTAAAAATTCGGAACAAAAGATTCCTTTTTAGCTCTAAATGAACACTTTGTTCCTTTTTCACAACAATTTGTTCCTTTTTATATTAATAGGACCACTAAAAATAGGAACAATCGTCCCATAATGGCAACGTCCCCAAAGCGAAAAAGGGAACAGAGCAAAAAACACCGTAAATTTAAAAGCCAAAGCATCTTATGAACCTCTATGCCGAATACATACAACAGCTAAAATTGGGTTGATAAAATCCAGCTAAAACTTGTTGAAATGTGGAAGTAAAAATTTTTGGAAACGTAGAAAAAGAAGAAATGTGAAAGCTTAAAGGATCGGTGGTCTCATATTTAGAAGACGAAATTCTAGCAAACGCCATTTTTGTATTCCCACTGGAGTTTTTAGAAAGAATGAGACAAGTCTTTGCAAGCCTGTTTTGCTGTTGTGATGAAGACAATAGACTATACAAATCCCTATATTAATTGAAATCCACCTCATTCTATTCGTGTGAGAAAAACAGTAGCCCAAGATGCCACCAAACACACGCACGCACACGCACACACACATACAAAAAGATCACCTTACACCAATGATTATCCACTTAAAAAACGACGACCAAATCATGCATGCGATACTACTACTGCAATCATTAATCCTTGATGGAAAAGACAAACAAATAAAAGAAAACTCACGTCTGGATAAGAAGTCCAAGTCGAGCCGTCGGTACTGTATTCAAGTTTGTATGATGTTACCCACTGAGCAAGATCAGCTCTGCCCTGAGTGGCCACACCTGTAATTTGTAAAATCTGACTGAACTTGACTTGAAGCCACTGGTTGGTATCAGCTGTGTCAGGAGTCCATCCTCCGATCTGAGTAAGCACTCCATTATCATCATACTGAGCCTGGTAATTAAGGCGACCTCCTGAGGGAACAGTCGTCATATCATACTGGCTTGACGCTGTCATATCCTCATCGGGAACGCCTCTAGTGGTGGATATCTGAAGGCTCTTGAGGCAATCTGAGGTTGAACGACATGTTTTTTTTGTAATAAACAGATGTCTTCAGTCAGATAAGGATTAAAGCAAATGAGACCTAACAGCTATTCTCTGTTCAGAACTTATACTACAGTAAACACCCGCATATAAGAACCTATGATTTAGGGGTTCAGTCTGATCAGGTTCTTATTTACCGGGTGCTTAGTGAGAAATCAGCCTGAAAATGTTCTCAAAATGTACTTAAAATTTGTTTCGGAAATACTATACATTATACATTCCTTGAGATTTAATTAAAGCAAAAGGTTTTATTACCTACACACACATAGTACTTAAATGTGAGTTACTGTATTCTTATTCTGTCATCCACATTATTTTCATAGAAGAACATGTTTTATTCATCAGGCTGAACTGGTCCTTAAATATATATGGTGCTTTATTGGCCAACTTTCAGCCCGATGTTCTTAATACACGTGTTCTTATATGCTGGTGTTTACAGTAACGTATTTCCCGCAAAAGGTTCACGACCCCTACAACATCATTACTACCAGGTTTCCTGGCCAGATCCTGCAGGATTTAACAAAGAAATACGGAACTTAAAGAGAAGAGAGAATGAAAGACTGTACCGGTGAACATAACTATTGAACAAAGAATTAAAATTGAATTAATAGCTCGTAGTCAGTTAAGGCGACATGATGCCAGTGACATTATTTCCACCATGCCTCACAAAATTAACATTAAATTGACGTCCATACTTTACTTACTGAACTCGAAATATCTGTAAGCAGCTGAACTAGTCAGCGCACTGTCTATAGTCGATTTTGCGCTCATTCGGCACGTGTCGCTTGAGTTGTCAAAATCAAACGATCTGCAGACAAAGGAAGCTTCCGACAGGCATGCCGATGCACAAGCTTCTGGATTGCTATTTGAGAGCACTTTGTCATCATCTCCCGATATGTAGGACTTGTAGGTCACAGAAAATTGTCTTAGAGCGGCAGAGACTAGAATGCATCAATAAATAGAAGTTAGTATAAATTCAATTCCACGCATGTTCAGGTTCAATAGAATAGAATTTAAATTTTTATAGAATGAGGTAAATTCTTGTTTCTCAATCGTGTAAATGTGTGTGTATTGTGTAAAAGAGAAGCTACTTACAATCACAAACGTACGACTTATCGGTCACGTGATATTGTCCAAAAAGCTGCTCCGTGAAATCGGCCCAGGCAGCAACGTTGCCCATAACGTAGTCACAGCTGTAAACCAGGTTATAAATGTCGTTTTCGGATAACACGTAGTCAAAGACGTTCACTTGACTAACATCGCCTATGAAGTTTTCCTCGGTGTTAAATCCACCGCCCAAAGAGTCTTGCTCTTGGCCAAGAATCAGCACACCATTGCCGGTGATAACTTGACCTTTTTGGAAAGAAGCCGATAAAGATGAAGATTGGGTCTCTACGCCGTCTTTGTAGGCATGCCATGTGCCTCCAGCGCTCTCCCAAGTCACTGCCACGTGGTGCCATTGTCCATCATTTGCTCTCAAACCAGTGAACACAGTTTGGTTGTTTATAAATAGGACGAAAGTGGCATAGTCCTGAAGAGCCATGGCGTTGTCCTGAACAATATTCCCCACTGTAGTGGCGTATGAGATCACTGTTCCTGGTCTCGTGTCACTGGTCCGCATCCAAAAGGAAATAGTGAAGGCGGTCATGTCTGGAATTGGCTTCTTGATCTTTGAATATGACTTTATTTCTCTTACTTGGAAAGACAGATCGTATGCAGACGACAGAACTGAAACATAGGGGATGAGCAAACTGAGTTTTGCCGTGAGATTAAACTTCTACTTGCAATAGTCTTTTTAAAAGCGGTTCGAATACTCCGGTGATAAGAATCACCTCACTTTATTAGCTCATGGTTGCAATATTTAGCTCATCGATATATAAGGTCATAAAAGGTAAGGTACACTAATTAGTTGTTTACCATCGATTAGCCCGAGAACACCAAACAATTTTTTGTTGTTGTTGTCGATGTATATAGAATTTTGTCAATTGGACATCATTTGTAAGAAAGGAGTTTCCTTTTTCCCCTAGCAAAGTCATAGGGGAAATGGAAATGCTTGTTTAATTCTTTACACGAGTTTCAGGCCTTGCAATCTTTTTTTTTTTTTAATGAAAACTAAGAGAACACTGTTAATTTCTTCAGGTAAGGTTTCCGTTACGTCATCCCTAACCTTATTTTGCAGACATTTAACTATGAAAGTAGCTAACAAGGATGAGGTTGAGCATGATAGCAAGAATTATCATGCCCGCGTCATAATGACCGCTGCGTGTTTGAAACTAATTAAAATTGATCCCGACTTCCTGTTCAAGCTATTTTGAATAATGGTAAACAACGATGGCAATGCTCCCAAGCCTGAAACTTGTTTCTTTTGAGTACTACAAAACTCTATGAGTTCTTGCATGTCACGGTAACTCTCCAACATTGAGAAAACCATTAAAATTACAAGAAAAGACATTTGGAGACTATCCTGATCTCAGCTTGTAAAACCTAAGTAATCGGCGTTGTTTAGCTTCAATTCACTGTTTATTTATGTACCTTTTGTACAGCGACATCCGTAATACGAAGGTTTGCAGAGGCATTTGTAACCAGTCAGCGAATTCACACATCGACCACCATTCTTACAGGGCTGTCCCACACAATGATCAATGGCATGCTCACAGTTGGCTCCAGTATAGCCAACTGGGCACTGGCAAGTGTACGACTGTAGACCATCGACACAAGTTCCGCCATTCGTACAAGGCTCAGCTACACAATCATCAATATCAATCTGGCAGTTCACGCCACTGTATCCTGGCTGGCACATGCAAGAGTAGGTGTTCGTACCACTGATGCATATGCCATTGTTTTGACAGGGGTTCGCATCGCATTCGTTGATGTTAGTCTCACAAAACGTTCCGCTGTATCCAGTAGGACATTGGCAGTCATACGTTCCTGCTTTATCAATGCACAAACCAATTGCGCAAGGCTGGCGTTGGGTACAGAGGCTGTAGGCAAGTTCACACTCATTCCCGGTGTATTCGGCCGCGCAAAGGCATTTATAAGCATTTACCTGCAAAGAAACAACAATAAAAATAAACAAAACATTATAAATCAGTTATACCAAACGCTTGGTATAACAAACGTTGTTATCTCAGCAATCATGCAGTCATATTTCTATGCCTTAAATTTACCTTTTCCACAAAGGAATGCAATCTAATTACTGATCGACAATTTTGCATTCATTTAAAAACTTCAAAAAACACTTAAGAAAAAAATGTTAAGGCATTGCAAACAGAAACGGAAGATTGATAATGATTTCTTAGTTTCTTGAAAGAAGCAATCTCGCCTCAATGTTGCTGTCGGCTAATTGTTATTTGTTTATTTTGAAGCGTGTGTGTGTGTGTGTGTGTGTGTGTGTGTGTGTGTGTGGGTGGGTGGGTGGGTGGGTGGGAGGAGTGTAAAATTAGTTTAGCCTATTGAATAAACCACGAAAATAAAGCTCGTTGGACAAAGTAATTCTTGGTTTTCACGTCACGCAAGTATCACCCAAATAAAAAATAATGTCATACCATGATGTCAAGAAATTGGGGGTATTGTAGAAGAGTTAAATATAAAGAACGTGTCATTCGGCAAAGGTACCACTCAAAATTACGGTGTTTAGTATTGAGACGCCATGTTGGTATCTTTCTGAGGGGCTTCAACATGGCGACCGGAAACCAGTGGAAAGATCTGGAGTTTACTTTCGTTTTCAAAACATTTTTTCTCTCTGTTAAACATAGACATTTCTCTTAACATATTGGTTATTCACAACTCGAAAACACAAGGCTACTCGATGTTTTCGTGTACATGGTATGTTTCTCAGAAGCAATCCAGATTTCACGCATTGTAAAAAAAAAGGTAAAAAAAATCGACATTTAAACTGCTCTATTTTCAAAACAAAGCATGCTGCCGAGCTGAAAACAGATCACCTGATATATCTTTAAAATAGTTTTTACCTGATGAAGGTAAAACTCAAAATTTTTAATTTTAGTTTTTTCTAACGTCACGTGAAAACCAAGAATAGCATTATTCTCACGTAAGAAATTACAATTTGTGAAATACCTTGTTTACACAAGTGGACGACTTAAAGCAGGGTGAAGAGAGACACTCGTTAATCTCATTCTGACAGTTCACTCCATTGTATCCAGGTGCGCAATCACAGCGATAAGACTCTTTGGTGTTCACGCAGGTGCCACCATTTATGCACGGATTAGAAACACACGTGTCCACCGCTTGAAAAAAAGACAATCAATCTATCAATCAATCGATGAATCAAACAATTAAGCAAGCAACGAAGCAAGCAATAATTCAGTTACGAAAACTAGCAATCAAGCAATCAACCGAACAACGGCCAACAACTTTGGCCGCAATTCCGGTTAAACTGACCGCCAGTTAGTTGCATCGTAAGTCGATTTCTTGTGATTCAAATACACGAACATGAATGAACAAAGCGTCGTGAAATTTTATGACGCGTCTGTTGAAATATCCTCCTCAAGGCGGAAGCCACATACATCAATTAGCTGCGGACAAATTACCAATAATTTAACTTTAAATAAGACAACTTATCCGTTTTTTCCCCTCTCGGTCGGCTCTTCCCCCCAAGGACGTCGATCATTCCGCCCCAGGAAACCAGTGTGGACTTTTGTATTATGAAAAAGAGGCCATATTGGCCTTTGCACGGCCTTCCCGCAAAAGGCAATCCGAAATTGCAATTTGCTACTTCACTGATTCACCTGCACGGTTGTAATATTATGACAAAAGTTAAAATAACAAGATCCGAATTCCTTTCCATATTTTATTTTCACTGTTGCATCATGTTCATCATGTGCAGATAGTAGCACTGCCTTCTCTAATACAATGCATTATTTAAGCACAGTCAAAGGCACTGCTTGTGTTAAATGGATGTCTAGAAAACGATGACCCAAAAAACGATGGCATAGAAAACCGACTAAGTAGAAAAGGATGACGCACAAAAACAATGAATGATTAGTGGCTTTTGACTCCATTTAATCCCAGGCGTTTGTTTCCTCATATAGGTCCGCTAGCTTGCACTAAGACCATTACAGAACGCAGGATTTTTTGGCATAAGAGTTACTGGAATCTCGGTGAAATGTGAGGAGAAAAAATATTCAGCAGGGTCAAACTGTTTGCTGAAATACGTAACTACAAACAGAGTCATTACTAAAAGAGAGAGAGAGAGAGAGAGAGAGAGAGAGAGAGAGAGAGAGAGAGAGAGAGAGAGAGAGAGAGAGAGAGAGAGAGTAAGGTTTCTGAAGGCCAGTTCTATAGTTGGATTTCACGTCACGTAAGTAAAAAAAATATGATCGCTTATTATTTAAAAATAAAATGTCAAGAAATTGAGATGTTGAACAAGAGTAGTTAATAAACCACCTGTAAAAGTCTCAGGAGTGAGTGGAATCCCGTACTTGAGTTATTCAGCAAAATGTTCCACTCTAAATTACAGCGGTTTAGTATGTAGAAGCTATGGGCACGTAAAACATCTGAAGTTCAGTTTGGCTATGTTAAAACCTTTCGTCTCGCTGTTGAACTTGCAAACAATCGTATTGACGTAACTTCTGTCTACATAATAGTTGTTCAGACCTCGTAAACACAAGGTGAATCGTCATTTTAGTGTTGGTGATGTTAACATGGTGGCCTCCGGCGGCCTTGTTTAGTGCAACCTCGTCCCCAGGGCCTTCCGATAGATACTGCTATATTTAGCTTGCGCTTGCGCAGAAACGCCGAAGTGAGCTTTTGTGGATGAAACACGAAACACGGAATTAGGCCAAATTTAACCCCTCTGCGCCATGGGTAATGTGTATTGTATCTATAAGTACAATCTTAGCTATTCTTGGAGTTAGAACTAAACACAATGAAGCGATAAAAAGTACCGTGTGAATTTCACTTGGGAAGACGATCTGATTAGTATTTTCCTGAAATAGGATTTCATTTTCAACATAATAAAAGAACAAGGGAGGATCCATTTAAGGGTACAGGGTAATTATAATATGAAAAAAAAAATAGCGTATAGGTTCAGATCCCACTCGGGACAAATTTTCTTTCAAACCTATTCACAATTTAATATGATTATTTGAGGTATGCGTGGTCAGGGTTACTCTTGTATGCTATTTGTTTCATATTAAAATTAACCTGTAGTTTTAAATGGATCCTCCCTTGTCACTCACTAAGTTGCACTTCGGTCGTGTATCATTAGCTGGATCCTTAAATGGGTAGCCTGGGGAGTTCATAGGCTCCCCTTCCAAGGTACCCTTGGAAGAAGAGTTGCCTGGGAGTCCCACGCACTTATACCACATAAATCTGAGATTGCTGTGTTGCCAGCACTGTTGTCCCGATAGTGTAGTGGTTATCACACCCAACTAGTATGCGGAAGGACGGTTTATATTATAGGCGAGCTAATCAATCTTGGACGGGCAAACAAATTCGTCGCCTTACCACGGCAAAAACTGATCCTCGAAATCTAAAAGGCACTTTAAGGTCAGAAACCTGAGCTATGTTAGAGGAAAGTTTACCTTGCAGAGTTTTTAACGTTTGCTAGTATTATGCATCTGATTACATTTAGCTTTCGCCTCAACACATAGGAATAGATTGAACTATAAGAGAAAAATCGTTTCTTCGTGAATAAAACTTAACAAAACGTCGATTTTAGAATTGAAAAAGTATAAAAAGCAAAGCAAAGAAACCGATTAAATGGAGTAAAATATGATAAATCTCGTAAATTCAAACTGCGATTATCGCTGCAAAAATGAACGAAAAACAGCAACATGTGGAAAATTTGTACAACACCACAGAGACCGAATGCCATGCGACAAAATACAAGCGTAAACGTTCTTTTCCATTAAATCGTAAAAAGACCTCGATTTTGCAAGAGAAAACAAAGAATAACAATCCGAAATGGCGTTCGCCGCAGCGGTAAGTTTAAACTGCAACTTTGAAATCAAATTCGGATGTGCACTTAGTTGAATGTACTCGCCTTTTTTTTTTTTTTTTTTGAAATTGCAACGATAAAATCCCACCGCTTGTTTCTTCATCCACTTAACAACCATTCATGGTTAAAGTAAAACATCATTTACCCCATTTTTTTGTGCTTTGACTTTGATGAAAATTTTCGCTTGCTCCCAAGTTTGCTTCAAATTCGGCAACGATCCGTATTCGCGGTCCGGATGGGAAACACAGGACGACTGGAGCGCGTGCCATCAGCCAATCAGATAAGAGGATTTAGGATTTCGGACCGCTGAAATGCTTCAGAAAAAAATTAATATAAATCTTTCACAAAAATAAACATGTTCTATCGGATTTATGACGTTTCAGGGATCTCTAGCTCCTCAAATCTTCTTGTTCTGTTATTTTGATGTTTTGATTGCACAAATTTATCCTGAAACCACAATATTCTTTTGAGAAAGAGCAACCGAAAGATCACAACGGTGAGGAAAATGAATTTATAAACCGAAATGCATATGGCATGTGCGTGCTGTTTGAAATTAAAAAGTCTCGGAAAGATGACTGAAGGAAAGTTTCATCCAACTGAGTGGGCATTTATCAGAAATATGTATGTTAATCATAAAGCCCAGAGTTTAAGCGATCTTATAACAACATCTTGACGCCGTCTATAGACCCCACGGTACGGATCATGGTTTTTGGTCTTTAATTTCCGTTACTGTTCTCGAACCTTTTAGTCACTGCTACCCAATGAGCTTAAAAACTCCCCGAAAGAATGATTACTTCGTGACCCAATTTATTGGTGAATGAAATCAACATAAATATTA
>JAEMWC010000150.1:175000-182500 GCA_016490735.1 Pachyseris speciosa | reverse complement strand
TAAGCCTCAATTGCATTTTGTTGGTGTACAATACAATACAATATAATACAATGAAATACAATAACTTTATTTACCCACGGTAGAAATTAAAGCTAAGAGCTTATGAGGCCGTGCAAAACAAAAGGAAAACAATAACTAATAACTAACGTAAACTCGATAAACTCGAAATAAACTATCCATCAGAGCCTTCATCGTTGCTGCTGGATTCTTCGTGTTCCGTCGATGAGACCTTTCTCTGCCAGTAGAAAAAGCCTGTCGCTCCTAATTCATGGCGAGATTCTAATTCACTCCTTGCTTTGCGCATGTCATTCGAAACAATGTAAGGCAATGTAGTGTTAGGTCCGCCAATTTCTCAACCGACAAATAATGCGTCAGAGTCATTAAGCCACATCAAGATCGTCAGTCCTCCCTTCTTCTGAAGAAATCAGTTCCTCCCGTCAAGGCCCAGAAAGTTTAGAAGATGACGAAGCCGTAGCAGCAGAGGCCAGTGGAATATTTGTTTGTCAATAAGAGGGCTGTATCTAAACATTTCAGCGGTCATCAGCTTTGTAGGCTCATCTAGATGTGGGAAAGTATGAACGATCCCTGGAAAGAGAAACACTGCCCGACAAGGAGAAGTGAGGCTACGCAGCGAAAAGAACTGGGGAAAGGATTCATGTTCCGGCATCCAGTGACAGTGCACTACCCTATGAGGGTGCATCTTGGGATGGGCACTAAGAACAGTGGAGAGGAAAACTAACTTTACGTAAAAGCAAAAAATACCTTACCGAACAGTTTTTGATTGGAGAGAAGCGCGGGAAGAGAGCCAACCGAAAAGACGTTTCGACTGACATGCGCAAAGCAAGGAGTGAATTAGGAGCTCACCTTTTCCTAGAGAGCGACGTTCTGTCACCACAACAGGTGACAGGCTTTTTCTCTCTAATGACCTCTACTGGCAGCGAAAGTACGAAAGGTCTCATCGACGGAGTATGAAGATGTTTCAAATTGGCGGCTACACATGCCATCGATTTCGGGGTTAAAAGGACTTAAATTGTGACAATAAGGATGCTATAAAGCATATTTAGATGCGACTGCTTAAAAACCAGGCACCCATAACCAAGATTCGCGCATCCGCTTAATGAATCCAACCTGCAAGAAAAGTCACCCGCGCAACGCACTGTGATAGTGTAGCTTGGTTGTTTTGTTGCAACTTGGCTACTGATATAACACTATTATATCGGATAATTTTTAAAATTTTAAAGTCCTTAGCAAAGGTTCGCAAATACGTTCCTGGGGAAGGAAGACCTTTTCTTAAACTAGATCGAAATGGCGGATAATCATCCTAGACGGCGCTGCAGAAATAAAAGGGAAAACTCTCAAAACGTGAGGTGGTAGTATACCACCCCTGGCAAAAAAAATGAAACCCTCTAACACGTCGTTACTGTTCCAGCTAAATCCCCGGCGGCCCCCTGGGCAGAATCCCTATTTCAACACTGAAAGTACTGAAAACGGCTTCGCGAATGCAGCTTTATTTGTGTCAGTGGTTTTCGTCGTCAATTCCCGTACACACATTTTGTTT
Source organism: Pachyseris speciosa (assembly GCA_016490735.1). NCBI lineage: Eukaryota > Metazoa > Cnidaria > Anthozoa > Scleractinia > Pachyseridae > Pachyseris > Pachyseris speciosa. The sequence goes on along the minus strand of JAEMWC010000150.1, from coordinate 180,942 downwards.
TAAAATCTTTTGGTTTGGAACGGATTTGGCTATGACTAGCAGCTAAGTACATTACAAAGCATTTCAAAGATTTTAAAAATTTTAATCTTTTTTTTTAAAGTGTCGATTTGTGGAGAAAACGAACCGAATTTATAACGTGGTCTGCCACAAGCATACCACGTAAAAAAAATCATTTGCCGAATAACACCCAATTACCCCCTATAGAAGTTATCAAGGAAGTAATGGATTCTCCTGATTATTTTGTTAATATTGAATTGACGAACTTCCTTCTATATTGCTTAGATTCGCGTAATAATATATTATCTAAATCAGACTGATGTATCTATAATTTTTATTTTCCTGTTTATTACATTATTACATTGTTCTTGTAAGTTAAGATACGTACTTTTGCAATACTGTATGAAGTTATGGTCATGCAAATAAAGCTACTGTGTTGTTGTTGCAAGAGAAATAGACCATTTCTTGCAAATTATCAAAGCTCTTTGAAAATTGAAACAAAGAAATCAACAAGTAAAAAGGTTCATATTTTACCTTCACAGAATGCATCTGAACTCGCCCCAGTACCATGTGTGGATTGCACACCAGGGCAAGGTAGGCAGGCAACTTGCCCAGTCCCCGACTGATAGGTACCCACAGGACATGGTAAACATGGTTCAACTCCATTGTCCGAATATGTTCCTGGAGCACATTTCACTAGAAATAGAAAAAAAGGCATGATTTATAGAATATCAAGCAAAGAAAACAAGCTTCTGCTATCTCCGTAATCAAACGGTCTTTGTGCTGTTGTGATATTAAGCCGACAACCATTCAAAATACAAAATTTACTAACTTCCACAATCCTCAATTCCTTTAGCCGCATCAATGACAGTCACAGTACCACTTGGACAGCTAGAGCACGCTTTGTTGCGTTCCTGATCGGAGTATTTTCCAGTAGGGCACGTGAAACACTTGGCTATACCGGTTGTAGAGTAATAGCCCGGGCCACAATTATCTAGCAGAAATCAAACATTGTCAGTTTTTGAGAAATGGTCGAATCTGACTATAAGTCCTTGTGTTTCATCGCTAACAAGCGGAGATCTGAAAAGAATTCAGTAGTCATAGATTTTAACTTTATTCGTACATAATTATTTGTATGTAAATAGATGATTTGTAACAATAATTTTAAATTACGATTTTTTTTTAACGCACATGTTTTAACGAGTTTTTATCAGTCCTAGATTTAGCTGGTAAATAAGCTATTGTATTGTATTGTATCTGGAATTTTATCTAGAGGTTAAATACCTGTACAAGAAGTGAAATTATCTCCTCTTGTTCCCACCGTCCACGTCCCTTCTGGACAAGCTAAGCATTGCAAAGCACCTTGCGAAGGATTGTATGTTCCCTCCGGACACAGCAGGCAGTCATCAGCGTCACTGTCATAATACGTCCCCACAGGACAGCGAGCTGCAAAGAACATTTACTTGTGAAACGAAAGAGGCCCTGGATGACGAAGTGCTTGTAAGGACACTGCCAAGCCAATAGTTCTAACTTGGAGGTAAATATCCACCACTTTCACCGACACTGAGGTGAATAATTGTTTTAGTGTATACCACACAAGTTGAATAATTAGCGGACCAAACATTAATTTATTTGTGAGACAATATACCGAAAAGCGGTCGGAAATTGTAAAATCTCTCGCGCCGGCTGCTCGGAGGTGAATAGTACTTGCTAATCACCTCCGAGTTAACCAATCAGAGCGCGCGAAAAGCACTATTCACTTGCGTGGTATATACTAAAAGCCGATATCCATACAGACTATATGTACAGTATCACGTCATACTCCAATTGACAGTTTTGCCTGTCACGCTTTCTTCTTTTAGCGTGGAGCCTACTACAGTCCCCAGTTAAACTAGTCTGGGTGTTACTAGGGCTTCAGTAAACTTTATACTAACTTCGCAGCACTACTTACAAATTATCTCTATTCCATTTCCTAGAAAATGCCTAAACTAAACATCGTAAGTGTTATACCGATATAGTGGAACCCCCGTTAATATGGCCGCCAACGGGTCATAAGGATTTGGGAGTATTAACATGGAGGCCGTCAACTTGGTTAATGACTAATAACAAGGGTCACGGGTTTGACAGTCTGGAGGCCGTTTTTATCATTAAATTGGCTGATTTGAAGTGTTATTTTAATTTCTGGTAACAGTGGTGCGACCTTATGTTAATTTTTTCTATGTTGTTAGAAACACTGTAAATAGTTAATGACCGTGTAAACTTGGGTCGATAGACGTGCACGATTCTCGAGAGCGTGTTTTAGCCGTTTAATAGGTTGGCAATCCCAAGTATATCTTTGTGCGACCACCCAGTTTTGCAGGGGCACCAAACGAGCCAAATAAACCAAAGGCTGTAGTAAGGCATTTTTAAGTACCTTATGGTGTTTGACGTCTGTTCAAATTGATGTTTTCATAAGCTAGAAGAAGTTCATCTGTTCGGATTCCCTAGCTGAAATTTTAATTGCCCGAAAATTTTAGGGAACAAAATCTTTTTTTGTTGAGAAAATGCAAGCGGAAATGATCTCTCTGGAGAACAATTTTGTTTCCGAAAATGCTAGGTGACGTTTTGACTGCCAAAAACAGCAAGTTAGACCTTTCCGAAAAGCTCAGTGCTATATTTTCCCAATTGTGAATCTTTTAGGCCACGTTTTAGTTACGAAAATCCGAGTGTACTCTTTTTTTCGACGCCAACAGACCTAGGCGAATTACCCTCCACCGAACAGATATCTACCGAAACGTGTCGTTGGGTGACCCTGATTTTCTATGATACGAAGGGCGTATTTTCGTAGAGTTCGTTCAGTGATGGTCGTTGGTCTATCAAATACCAGTTTTTCAAGAGAATTTGTTTTAAGTTGTGCACTGATGGTTGATATTGTGTAACAAAAGGGCAAGCTTCGTTTGTGTTCATTCTATTTTTGCTGCCGGGCTAGCTTCCTGTCCTGAACATTTACTTATGAGAGTGTCGTCTGAACAAGACTCTCTGGATTAGAAGTTTTCGATTTTCTCGCCCAAATTTCAAACGCCAGTAAATTCGATCGTGGAGCGGGAATTGTTTGCTTCTTCATGGAACTTCATTATTTGGCCTCTGTTTAAGACCCATCCAGGAGATAAACGGCTTTGCATTGCACTCGAAACCTTTCATTCGTGCGTACAGCTCCACAATCGCACGCCACGCCCCTAAGAACACGTTATTGTTTCTCAATTTCTAGTCTGTAATTTGGTTAAAGTGGCCGTACTAACGTAATGAATTTCAAAAGGCATTAAGATTTCACAATATGGCCAATGGCCGAATTATTGGGGTTTTCTTGTGATAAAATGTATGGGAGTTTCGGGACGAAAGAAGTGGCCATACTAACGAGGTGGCCGTATAGCGGGGTTCCACTGTACAGCTAAAGTTAATAGCCTTTGATGTATAGAGATCAGTCAATACTAATTAAAAATAACATCAAGCTACTGAAGAAAAATTGCAGCAATGAAATTTTAGTATCATGATGTAACGCAAGTATTGTAATTTTTTATATACTGATAGCTGTAGCTGTGTTAGCAGTGTAAGATATGTGAGTATTGTGAGTGATGAAAGTATTTTAATTAAGGTCGTTTGTTGTTTTATAGGTACTGTAATAAACGTGAGCATTGTAAACAACGTCTGTAAAAAGAAAAAGAAAAAGAAAAAAGAAAAAGAAAATTAAAAACAAAACAAACTTAGTCGTCTCTGAGAGGTGTACCTTGGCGTTAGGTCACAAAATCAAAAAGGTTAGGACAATAAATCGAGGACGAACAACTTCTGGCGTTAAAAAGGTATAACTTAAAAATTAATAAAAACGTTACAGTTACAGTTACAGTTACAGTGCAGCGTGGCAATTTGTGCTTTTAATACAGTTTAAAGTCCTAAACGTTGCGCAGTGCAATTAACAAGTGACGAACGAATATAGTGCTGTGCGTAATGCAACTAAGAAAAACAAAAGAAAGTGTTAATTAACAATAGAAATCCTACACTAAAACGTTCGAAACATTGCGGCACAAATTCTGAGCAATAATGCGGATGACGTATTGCAAAACGAGCAAACATCGTTAATCAACGTAACAAAATCCCCAATGCAGCCTCTGAAACAATGCTGCACCACGATTCAACAAATTCCCTGAAGGGGCCCTTAAACAAAGAAACTGTCATAATTTCCCCGAACAGGGTCCATGAGAACACAGCACATGCAGAGCTAACAGAATCCGACATCGGGGCCTTTGAACACTAAAATGCAAGATAGAACACCTATTGAGTATGAAAACACTAATTGTAATTAATTCTATTTTTCGAGTGAAATTCTTGTCTTTTATTCAAGCCGAAAGGTGTCAAAGATAATAACTGAGCACTCCAGTAGGCTTCCTTGGAGATTACAAGTTTGTCTATATTGTCAGAGTTACTGGAAAATTGTACTTTATCAATACATTGAAACGAAAAATCGCTCAAAGTATATGGGGTCTTAATAAAATGCTTAGAATTTGTGCCGCAATGTTCCAAAAGTTTTAATGTAGGGGTTTTATTATTAATTAATACTTTCATTTGTTTTTTTTAGTTGCATTACACAACTCTTAGCACTATATTCTTTTGTCGCTTGTTAATTGCATTGCGCAACATTAAGAACTTTAAACTGTATTTAAAAGCACAAATTGCCAAATAAGAGAAATACAAACAGACAAGGTTAATTTGGGAATAGAAATCATCAACTAGGTAGATGATTTCTCTTCCCAAATTAACCTTGTCTGTTTGTATTTCTCAGAAATCGCTAATGAATCGCCATCCAAACGGGGTCTATCAATCCAAAAGGGAATAGGCTGGTGATCCTAAGTAATTAAGGCAATCAGTTGCTAATATATCCCCTCCCTACCTTACTGTACTTAATTAATTTCCAGGGGGATTTGGCCTTGCATCGCTGATCGATCGGGGAGTAGGGACGTGATCCTGGTTGCAGAAAATGTGTGAAATTGTCTCCTAGGACCTTACCATAAAAATAAGGCCACACTGTGTATGTGTTGTACAGTACAAATATGTGTCAACCCAGTGTGGTTGGTTCAGTGGCCTAGTGGTTAAGGCATCCGACCGGTAATCTGGAGACCCAGGTTCGATTCCTGGCTGAGCCACATTTTCACTTAATTACCTAGTTGATGATTTCTGTTCCCAAATTAACCTTGTCTATATGTATATATATATATATATATATATATATATATATATATATATATATATATATATCTGTGTGTGTGTGTGTGTGTGTGTGTGTGTGTGTGTGTGTGTGTGTGTGTGTGTGTGTGTGTGGAAATTAAGGATGGACACTTATGGTTGTGTGCCGATCGACATTTATTTTAACAAAACGAACGAAAAACTATTTCGTTTGAAATTAGAACTGCTTGTTGATCGAATTATCGACGTCGCAATGACGTAATAGACATAATGATTAATTATACAGAGTATATAAATGACTGTAATTAAACAAGTTAATGTATTAAGTCCAACGGCGCTTAAGCGACCGGACAAGCTAAAACTGTAAAATTCCGCTTAAGAAGACATTTAAGTCGAAACCGGTCCGGAGAATGGCTTGTTTTGTTTGACACGGCTGGATGGGCAGCCAGCCATACGTGTCCATCCTTAATTTCCACTACGAAACCGCAAGGGGCGAACTTCTAACTGTTCTGACGAAATGTAATGACGTTTCGGCTGTTCAGCCTTCTTCAGATTAAAAATTTAAAAACTAAGAACTAAAAACTATTGACAATGGTTGTGTTTGTCTGAAGTACTGGCTTATATAAGTGCAGAAAAGGTGTAAATTACAAGTAGAGTGACAGAGGTTATGCAACCGATTCAACGTAACAAATTCCCCGCCAGGGGCCTCTGAATAGTCGTGATTAGAGTCA
>JAEMWC010000150.1:127500-167500 GCA_016490735.1 Pachyseris speciosa | reverse complement strand
TCCAAAAACCATACTCTATTCCGCGGCACGTACCTATATAGCCCATATAGGGGAGTACCCCCCCGGGGTATGTCATCAAATGGCGCAAGATAAAAGAAGCTAGTTCTTATTCCAATGTTAAGAAGAGATGCAATTTGTGTTTGTGGAAGAAATATTTCATTATTTGTAAACCAGAAGTGGCAAGTCTAAACAAAAGAAATGAGCTGACATCGTGTTGTAGACATATTAGGAAATTTCTGTTAAGAAATGTTATTATGTAATTAGCGATAACGACCCCGCGTGACGCGACACGCCTAGTATGTAATGTAATGTGCATTGTTCTGTATTTCAAATTTCTGTGATTGTAGCCGTTATTTCTGGCAGTTGCCTGATGATTGCTTCGCAAGAAGCATGAAACTCAGAGTTGCAGTAAATGTTTAAATAACCTAACTCTTGGATTATAATTATTTGCAGCTCTAGCTCTGCTATTGAGCACTTTATAGTAGATGAGGATTTCAATCCACTTTTTGGTTATATATATATATATCACAAGCTTTATACTTACTGCATTTCGTGATGCTGCCGGCGGTCTTTGTACATGGACAATAACCGGTGCTGCTTCCACAGTTTAAATCTGCTTCGTTGCACTTACGAACAACTGCACCGTGTTCTGAGCAATACGCTTCAGGTTGCCCGAGGTTAAAGTTATCGACATTTCCGTCTGGAAGTTCTAGTCCACTAGATGCCTTGTACATGCCCCAGTCAGTTGACTGCAGATTACTGTACAAGTCGTTTCTCGTTGCTGCGGCGTTTGTTTTTGCCTCATTAAAAGCGTCCTGACCTGCCTGGTCATTTGTGCCTCCATTAAGATTGGTGTCAGGGATGACGTAATCATACTTCACGTCGACCTTAAAAATGAAACACATAATTTGAAAAAGCGAGTAAAGTGAACTAGTCTGACAAGCATATTCCGCGGGGTCTACCATTACCATCAGGTTTCTTAAATTAGAGATCGTGACGGTAATAGATAGACAGACAGACAGACAGACAGACAGACAGATAGATAGATAGATAGATAGATAGATGGATGGATGGATGGATGGATGGATGAATGGATGGATGGATGGCAGTAGTAGTGGCTTAAGTAACTTATGGTGTTTGAAGTCTTTTTAAAGTTCATCTGTTTCGATTCACCAGCTGAAATTTTAATTGCCCGAAAATGTAAGGGAACGAATCTTTCTTTGAGCAAATGTAGGCTGAAATTATCTTTCTACGGAAAAATTGTTTTTTTCCAAAAATGCTAGGTGACGTTTTTGACTACCAAAAACAGCAATTACGACCTTTCCGAACACCTCAGTGCTATGTTTTCCCAATTGCGAGTCTTTTAGGCCACTTTTTAGTTACAAAAATCCGAGTGTGCTCTTTAATCGACGCCAAAAGACCTAGGCGAAAGCGGAACGTGTCGTTAGATGCCCCTGATAGATGGCTGAGAAAACCCAGAGGGCAAAAGCATGATCATATCTAAAACTGTCACTAAAACGTGGTAGGAAATCTTTATCAACTCCTTTGCTTTACTTGCTGTGGGATTAGCCCTTAATCCACTTCAACTATGTAACCAAGCTTGCATTATATCTCACTAGCTTTCACATGTGGCATTTCAGTAGACATTGGCTGGCTCCCTGTAACGAGCACTTCTTCTTTAAAGCAGTTTTATATCATCTCCGGTCTACTCATTGTCGTCTCCATAACAACACACTTCCTTCCTAATCTCTTGATTGAAACATAGCGGGTAAATCAAAACAGAAGATCTGCCTCGAGATTGAAATTAAGACTCACACAACCGAGCTTTATTTCATAATACATGTATATAAAAAATTCTATTTCAAAGAGACGCTTCATCCTCTGGAATGCATTGAGAACGCTAAGATGGGACGGTGTATGCCTGCGTGGACACTTAAATTCTTTTATTCCTGTCCAACGCACATACTGAGGTGTGCAAGTGGTATTATTAAGGACATTTTAGCTCATATTTTTAATAAGTCTCTTGAACTTGGACTATACCCGATCCAAATTAAAAATGGCAAAAGTTATTCCAATCTTTAAAAATGACGATGATACAGATTCTAATAATTATTGACCAGTATCCTTAATATCATGCTTTAATCGAATTTTTGAAAAATTAATGTACGAAAGGTTGAAAACATTTATAGAAAAAGAGAACATCTTGTGCACATCGCAGTATGGTTTCAGACAAGGACAGTCAACAGAATATGCTATTCTGGACATTGTTGACGAAATACAGTCAAATATGGATAAAGGTCTTATCGCCTGTGGTGTTTTCATAGACCTCCAAAAGGCTTTTGATACTGTTGATCATACTATCCTACTTCAAAAATTGGATTTTTATGGATTTAGAGGAATAATAAATAATTGGTTTTGTTCTTATTTAGGGCAAAGGACTCAAGTGACAGCTGTCGATTCTCCAACTTCTGATACATCAAATATCGTACGTGGAGTTCCCCAGGGTTCTGTATTAGGCCCTTTGTTGTTCCTTCTATATGTTAATGTTATTTCCTCCTCATCACAAAAATTTAAATTCTATCTTTTCGCTGACGATACAAACAAACTCTTTTCCATAAAAATCTTAAATCTTTAGAGAAAATAATGAATGACGAACTCAGTAAGGTATGTAAATGGTTAATATCTAACAAATTAAAGTCTTAATATCAAAAAGTCAAATTTAATTATCTTTCGTCCTTATCAAAAGAAACTCGCCTTCATGCCTAAAATTAATATTTTTGACAACCAAACAAATAAGTCCGTTCCATTCGAATGCAAAGATTACGTTAAGCACTTAGGCGTTCTAATTGACAATCGACTTTCTTCGAACAATCGAATTGATGCAATTATGTTAATAACAATCAGTAAAACAATTGGACTATTATAAAAACTGCGGCATTTTGTCCCTTCCCGCACACTCATTTCTATATATCACTCTTTAGTTGCACCACATCTTCGCTATGGCTTAAATGCGTGGGACCAAGCTAGCAATTCACAGTTAAACAGACTTCTTGTTCTTCAGAAGCGTGCCCTTTGGTTCATATACTTTGTTAACTTTCGAGATCATGCATTTCCGTTGTTTCTCGATGCAAAGATTCTACCACTGACTTTCTTTACTATCAACCGCTTTCGGAAACGATGCACGATACAAGTAATCATCTTTCAATACTAGATGCTCAACGTCCCATAATTTACATACATACGTGCATATATATATATATATATATATATATATATATATATATATATATCTGTCTGAATTTGCAAGAACGTACCCGCAGAAATGTGGAGCCGGTTGACCGAAATGGGTCCAGAACCGGCGTTTTTTGCATCGGAAGGGCCCCGCAATCACTTTACAGCACTGAGAAGGAGGGAATGAGAGAGTGAGAAAGGAGGAGGGACGGAGGAGAAGAGAAAAAAGCACTAATCACTCTTTTAGTCTTTATAATGGCTACTTTGGAGATAGTTTTTGAACGAGAAAAAACCGCACCAAGATGCGCCTCTTTCGCGCAGGTACGTTTTATCAAATCCAGACAGATAAATCACTGAAAGAGCTCCAGAAGGCTGCAGAAGGCCCAAAAAGCCGTTTTTCGCTGCAACATGACTCATTGGACAACGTTGGCACAATAGCCTGGAAATATCTGTCTGAATTTGCAAGAACGTACCCGCAGAAATGTGGAGCCGGTTGACCGAAATGGGTCCAGAACCGGCGTTTTTTGCATCGGAAGGGCCCCGCAATCACTTTACAGCACTGAGAAGGAGGGAATGAGAGAGTGAGAGAGGAGGAGGGGCGGAGGAGAAGAGAAAAAAGCACTAATCACTCTTTTAGTCTTTATAATGGCTACTTTGGAGATAGTTTTTGAACGAGAAAAAACCGCACCAAGATACACCTCTTTCGCGCAGGTACGTTTTATCAAATCCAGACAGATAATTCCCTGAAATAGCTCCAGAAGGCTGCAGAAGGCCCAAAAAGCCGTTTTTCGCTGCAACATGACTCATTGGACAACGTTGGCACAATAGCCTGGAAATATCTGTCTGAATTTGCAAGAACGTACCCGCAGAAATGTGGAGCCGGTTGACCGAAATGGGTCTAGAACCGGCGTCTTTTGCATCGGAAGGGCCCCGCAATCACTTTACAGCACTGAGAAGGAGGGAATGAGAGAGTGAGAGAGGAGGAGGGGCGGAGGAGAAGAGAAAAAAAGCACTAATCACTCTTTTAGTCTTTATAATGGCTACTTTGGAGATAGTTTTTGAACGAGAAAAAACCGCACCAAGATGCGCCTCTTTCGCGCAGGTACGTTTTATCAAATCCAGACAGATAAATCACTGAAAGAGCTCCAGAAGGCTGCAGAAGGCCCAAAAAGCCGTTTTTCGCTGCAACATGACTCATTGGACAACGTTGGCACAATAGCCTGGAAATATCTGTCTGAATTTGCAAGAACGTACCCGCAGAAATGTGGAGCCGGTTGACCGAAATGGGTCCAGAACCGGCGTTTTTTGCATCGGAAGGGCCCCGCAATCACTTTACAGCACTGAGAAGGAGGGAATGAGAGAGTGAGAGAGGAGGAGGGGCGGAGGAGAAGAGAAAAAAGCACTAATCACTCTTTTAGTCTTTATAATGGCTACTTTGGAGATAGTTTTTGAACGAGAAAAAACCGCACCAAGATACACCTCTTTCGCGCAGGTACGTTTTATCAAATCCAGACAGATAATTCCCTGAAATAGCTCCAGAAGGCTGCAGAAGGCCCAAAAAGCCGTTTTTCGCTGCAACATGACTCATTGGACAACGTTGGCACAATAGCCTGGAAATATCTGTCTGAATTTGCAAGAACGTACCCGCAGAAATGTGGAGCCGGTTGACCGAAACGGGTCCAGAACCGGCGTTTTTTTGCATCGGACGTCCCCGCAATCACTTTACAGCACTGAGAAGGAGGGAATGAGAGAGTGAGAAAGGAGGAGGGACGGAGGAGAAGAGAAAAAAGCACTAATCACTCTTTTAGTCTTTATAATGGCTACTTTGGAGATAGTTTTTGAACGAGAAAAAACCGCACCAAGATGCGCCTCTTTCGCGCAGGTACGTTTTATCAAATCCAGACAGATAAATCACTGAAAGAGCTCCAGAAGGCTGCAGAAGGCCCAAAAAGCCGTTTTTCGCTGCAACATGACTCATTGGACAACGTTGGCACAATAGCCTGGAAATATCTGTCTGAATTTGCAAGAACGTACCCGCAGAAATGTGGAGCCGGTTGACCGAAATGGGTCCAGAACCGGCGTTTTTTGCATCGGAAGGGCCCCGCAATCACTTTACAGCACTGAGAAGGAGGGAATGAGAGAGTGAGAGAGGAGGAGGGGCGGAGGAGAAGAGAAAAAAGCACTAATCACTCTTTTAGTCTTTATAATGGCTACTTTGGAGATAGTTTTTGAACGAGAAAAAACCGCACCAAGATACGCCTCTTTCGCGCAGGTACGTTTTATCAAATCCAGACAGATAATTCCCTGAAATAGCTCCAGAAGGCTGCAGAAGGCCCAAAAAGCCGTTTTTCGCTGCAACATGACTCATTGGACAACGTTGGCACAATAGCCTGGAAATATCTGTCTGAATTTGCAAGAACGTACCCGCAGAAATGTGGAGCCGGTTGACCGAAATGGGTCCAGAACCGGCGTTTTTTTGCATCGGAAGGGCCCCGCAATCACTTTACAGCACTGAGAAGGAGGGAATGAGAGAGTGAGAGAGGAGGAGGGGCGGAGGAGAAGAGAAAAAAGCACTAATCACTCTTTTAGTCTTTATAATGGCTACTTTGGAGATAGTTTTTGAACGAGAAAAAACCGCACCAAGATACGCCTCTTTCGCGCAGGTACGTTTTATCAAATCCAGACAGATAATTCCCTGAAATAGCTCCAGAAGGCTGCAGAAGGCCCAAAAAGCCGTTTTTCGCTGCAACATGACTCATTGGACAACGTTGGCACAATAGCCTGGAAATATCTGTCTGAATTTGCAAGAACGTACCCGCAGAAATGTGGAGCCGGTTGACCGAAATGGGTCCAGAACCGGCGTTTTTTGCATCGGAAGGGCCCCGCAATCACTTTACAGCACTGAGAAGGAGGGAATGAGAGAGTGAGAGAGGAGGAGGGGCGGAGGAGAAGAGAAAAAAGCACTAATCACTCTTTTAGTCTTTATAATGGCTACTTTGGAGATAGTTTTTGAACGAGAAAAAACCGCACCAAGATACGCCTCTTTCGCGCAGGTACGTTTTATCAAATCCAGACAGATAATTCCCTGAAATAGCTCCAGAAGGCTGCAGAAGGCCCAAAAAGCCGTTTTTCGCTGCAACATGACTCATTGGACAACGTTGGCACAATAGCCTGGAAATATCTGTCTGAATTTGCAAGAACGTACCCGCAGAAATGTGGAGCTGGTTGACCGAAACGGGTCCAGAACCGGCGTTTTTTGCATCGGACGTCCCCGCAATCACTTTACAGCACTGAGAAGGAGGGAATGAGAGAGTGAGAAAGGAGGAGGGACGGAGGAGAAGAGAAAAAAGCACTAATCACTCTTTTAGTCTTTATAATGGCTACTTTGGAGATAGTTTTTGAACGAGAAAAAACCGCACCAAGATGCGCCTCTTTCGCGCAGGTACGTTTTATCAAATCCAGACAGAAAAATCACTGAAAGAGCTCCAGAAGGCTGCAGAAGGCCCAAAAAGCCGTTTTTCGCTGCAACATGACTCATTGGACAACGTTGGCACAATAGCCTGGAAATATCTGTCTGAATTTGCAAGAACGTACCCGCAGAAATGTGGAGCCGGTTGACCGAAATGGGTCCAGAACCGGCGTTTTTTGCATCGGAAGGGCCCCGCAATCACTTTACAGCACTGAGAAGGAGGGAATGAGAGAGTGAGAGAGGAGGAGGGGCGGAGGAGAAGAGAAAAAAGCACTAATCACTCTTTTAGTCTTTATAATGGCTACTTTGGAGATAGTTTTTTAACGAGAAAAAACCGCACCAAGATGCGCCTCTTTCGCGCAGGTACGTTTTATCAAATCCAGACAGATAATTCACTGAAATAGCTCCAGAAGGCTGCAGAAGGCCCAAAAAGCCGTTTTTCGCTGCAACATGACTCATTGGACAACGTTGGCACAATAGCCTGGAAATATCTGTCTGAATTTGCAAGAACGTACCCGCAGAAATGTGGAGCCGGTTGACCGAAATGGGTCCAGAACCGGCGTTTTTTGCATCGGAAGGGCCCCGCAATCACTTTACAGCACTGAGAAGGAGGGAATGAGAGAGTGAGAGAGGAGGAGGGGCGGAGGAGAAGAGAAAAAAGCACTAATCACTCTTTTAGTCTTTATAATGGCTACTTTGGAGATAGTTTTTTAACGAGAAAAAACCGCACCAAGATGCGCCTCTTTCGCGCAGGTACGTTTTATCAAATCCAGACAGATAATTCACTGAAATAGCTCCAGAAGGCTGCAGAAGGCCCAAAAAGCCGTTTTTCGCTGCAACATGACTCATTGGACAACGTTGGCACAATAGCCTGGAAATATCTGTCTGAATTTGCAAGAACGTACCCGCAGAAATGTGGAGCCGGTTGACCGAAATGGGTCCAGAACCGGCGTTTTTTGCATCGGAAGGGCCCCGCAATCACTTTACAGCACTGAGAAGGAGGGAATGAGAGAGTGAGAGAGGAGGAGGGGCGGAGGAGAAGAGAAAAAAGCACTAATCACTCTTTTAGTCTTTATAATGGCTACTTTGGAGATAGTTTTTGAACGAGAAAAAACCGCACCAAGATACGCCTCTTTCGCGCAGGTACGTTTTATCAAATCCAGACAGATAATTCCCTGAAATAGCTCCAGAAGGCTGCAGAAGGCCCAAAAAGCCGTTTTTCGCTGCAACATGACTCATTGGACAACGTTGGCACAATAGCCTGGAAATATCTGTCTGAATTTGCAAGAACGTACCCGCAGAAATGTGGAGCCGGTTGACCGAAATGGGTCCAGAACCGGCGTTTTTTGCATCGGAAGGGCCCCGCAATCACTTTACAGCACTGAGAAGGAGGGAATGAGAGAGTGAGAGAGGAGGAGGGGCGGAGGAGAAGAGAAAAAAGCACTAATCACTCTTTTAGTCTTTATAATGGCTACTTTGGAGATAGTTTTTGAACGAGAAAAAACCGCACCAAGATACGCCTCTTTCGCGCAGGTACGTTTTATCAAATCCAGACAGATAATTCCTGAAATAGCTCCAGAAGGCTGCAGAAGGCCCAAAAAGCCGTTTTTCGCTGCAACATGACTCATTGGACAACGTTGGCACAATAGCCTGGAAATATCTGTCTGAATTTGCAAGAACGTACCCGCAGAAATGTGGAGCCGGTTGACCGAAATGGGTCCAGAACCGGCGTTTTTTGCATCGGAAGGGCCCCGCAATCACTTTACAGCACTGAGAAGGAGGGAATGAGAGAGTGAGAGAGGAGGAGGGGCGGAGGAGAAGAGAAAAAAGCACTAATCACTCTTTTAGTCTTTATAATGGCTACTTTGGAGATAGTTTTTGAACGAGAAAAAACCGCACCAAGATACGCCTCTTTCGCGCAGGTACGTTTTATCAAATCCAGACAGATAATTCCCTGAAATAGCTCCAGAAGGCTGCAGAAGGCCCAAAAAGCCGTTTTTCGCTGCAACATGACTCATTGGACAACGTTGGCACAATAGCCTGGAAATATCTGTCTGAATTTGCAAGAACGTACCCGCAGAAATGTGGAGCCGGTTGACCGAAACGGGTCCAGAACCGGCGTTTTTTGCATCGGACGTCCCCGCAATCACTTTACAGCACTGAGAAGGAGGGAATGAGAGAGTGAGAAAGGAGGAGGGACGGAGGAGAAGAGAAAAAAGCACTAATCACTCTTTTAGTCTTTATAATGGCTACTTTGGAGATAGTTTTTGAACGAGAAAAAACCGCACCAAGATGCGCCTCTTTCGCGCAGGTACGTTTTATCAAATCCAGACAGAAAAATCACTGAAAGAGCTCCAGAAGGCTGCAGAAGGCCCAAAAAGCCGTTTTTCGCTGCAACATGACTCATTGGACAACGTTGGCACAATAGCCTGGAAATATCTGTCTGAATTTGCAAGAACGTACCCGCAGAAATGTGGAGCCGGTTGACCGAAATGGGTCCAGAACCGGCGTTTTTTGCATCGGAAGGGCCCCGCAATCACTTTACAGCACTGAGAAGGAGGGAATGAGAGAGTGAGAGAGGAGGAGGGGCGGAGGAGAAGAGAAAAAAGCACTAATCACTCTTTTAGTCTTTATAATGGCTACTTTGGAGATAGTTTTTGAACGAGAAAAAACCGCACCAAGATACGCCTCTTTCGCGCAGGTACGTTTTATCAAATCCAGACAGATAATTCCCTGAAATAGCTCCAGAAGGCTGCAGAAGGCCCAAAAAGCCGTTTTTCGCTGCAACATGACTCATTGGACAACGTTGGCACAATAGCCTGGAAATATCTGTCTGAATTTGCAAGAACGTACCCGCAGAAATGTGGAGCCGGTTGACCGAAACGGGTCCAGAACCGGCGTTTTTTGCATCGGACGTCCCCGCAATCACTTTACAGCACTGAGAAGGAGGGAATGAGAGAGTGAGAAAGGAGGAGGGACGGAGGAGAAGAGAAAAAAGCACTAATCACTCTTTTAGTCTTTATAATGGCTACTTTGGAGATAGTTTTTGAACGAGAAAAAACCGCACCAAGATGCGCCTCTTTCGCGCAGGTACGTTTTATCAAATCCAGACAGAAAAATCACTGAAAGAGCTCCAGAAGGCTGCAGAAGGCCCAAAAAGCCGTTTTTCGCTGCAACATGACTCATTGGACAACGTTGGCACAATAGCCTGGAAATATCTGTCTGAATTTGCAAGAACGTACCCGCAGAAATGTGGAGCCGGTTGACCGAAATGGGTCCAGAACCGGCGTTTTTTGCATCGGAAGGGCCCCGCAATCACTTTACAGCACTGAGAAGGAGGGAATGAGAGAGTGAGAGAGGAGGAGGGGCGGAGGAGAAGAGAAAAAAGCACTAATCACTCTTTTAGTCTTTATAATGGCTACTTTGGAGATAGTTTTTGAACGAGAAAAAACCGCACCAAGATGCGCCTCTTTCGCGCAGGTACGTTTTATCAAATCCAGACAGATAATTCACTGAAATAGCTCCAGAAGGCTGCAGAAGGCCCAAAAAGCCGTTTTTCGCTGCAACATGACTCATTGGACAACGTTGGCACAATAGCCTGGAAATATCTGTCTGAATTTGCAAGAACGTACCCGCAGAAATGTGGAGCCGGTTGACCGAAATGGGTCCAGAACCGGCGTTTTTTGCATCGGAAGGGCCCCGCAAGCACTTTACAGCACTGAGAAGGAGGGAATGAGAGAGTGAGAGAGGAGGAGGGGCGGAGGAGAAGAGAAAAAAGCACTAATCACTCTTTTAGTCTTTATAATGGCTACTTTGGAGATAGTTTTTGAACGAGAAAAAACCGCACCAAGATACGCCTCTTTCGCGCAGGTACGTTTTATCAAATCCAGACAGATAATTCCCTGAAATAGCTCCAGAAGGCTGCAGAAGGCCCAAAAAGCCGTTTTTCGCTGCAACATGACTCATTGGACAACGTTGGCACAATAGCCTGGAAATATCTGTCTGAATTTGCAAGAACGTACCCGCAGAAATGTGGAGCCGGTTGACCGAAACGGGTCCAGAACCGGCGTTTTTTGCATCGGACGTCCCCGCAATCACTTTACAGCACTGAGAAGGAGGGAATGAGAGAGTGAGAAAGGAGGAGGGACGGAGGAGAAGAGAAAAAAGCACTAATCACTCTTTTAGTCTTTATAATGGCTACTTTGGAGATAGTTTTTGAACGAGAAAAAACCGCACCAAGATGCGCCTCTTTCGCGCAGGTACGTTTTATCAAATCCAGACAGAAAAATCACTGAAAGAGCTCCAGAAGGCTGCAGAAGGCCCAAAAAGCCGTTTTTCGCTGCAACATGACTCATTGGACAACGTTGGCACAATAGCCTGGAAATATCTGTCTGAATTTGCAAGAACGTACCCGCAGAAATGTGGAGCCGGTTGACCGAAATGGGTCCAGAACCGGCGTTTTTTGCATCGGAAGGGCCCCGCAATCACTTTACAGCACTGAGAAGGAGGGAATGAGAGAGTGAGAGAGGAGGAGGGGCGGAGGAGAAGAGAAAAAAGCACTAATCACTCTTTTAGTCTTTATAATGGCTACTTTGGAGATAGTTTTTGAACGAGAAAAAACCGCACCAAGATGCGCCTCTTTCGCGCAGGTACGTTTTATCAAATCCAGACAGATAATTCACTGAAATAGCTCCAGAAGGCTGCAGAAGGCCCAAAAAGCCGTTTTTCGCTGCAACATGACTCATTGGACAACGTTGGCACAATAGCCTGGAAATATCTGTCTGAATTTGCAAGAACGTACCCGCAGAAATGTGGAGCCGGTTGACCGAAATGGGTCCAGAACCGGCGTTTTTTGCATCGGAAGGGCCCCGCAATCACTTTACAGCACTGAGAAGGAGGGAATGAGAGAGTGAGAGAGGAGGAGGGGCGGAGGAGAAGAGAAAAAAGCACTAATCACTCTTTTAGTCTTTATAATGGCTACTTTGGAGATAGTTTTTGAACGAGAAAAAACCGCACCAAGATACGCCTCTTTCGCGCAGGTACGTTTTATCAAATCCAGACAGATAATTCCCTGAAATAGCTCCAGAAGGCTGCAGAAGGCCCAAAAAGCCGTTTTTCGCTGCAACATGACTCATTGGACAACGTTGGCACAATAGCCTGGAAATATCTGTCTGAATTTGCAAGAACGTACCCGCAGAAATGTGGAGCCGGTTGACCGAAACGGGTCCAGAACCGGCGTTTTTTGCATCGGACGTCCCCGCAATCACTTTACAGCACTGAGAAGGAGGGAATGAGAGAGTGAGAAAGGAGGAGGGACGGAGGAGAAGAAAAAAAGCACTAATCACTCTTTTAGTCTTTATAATGGCTACTTTGGAGATAGTTTTTGAACGAGAAAAAACCGCACCAAGATGCGCCTCTTTCGCGCAGGTACGTTTTATCAAATCCAGACAGAAAAATCACTGAAAGAGCTCCAGAAGGCTGCAGAAGGCCCAAAAAGCCGTTTTTCGCTGCAACATGACTCATTGGACAACGTTGGCACAATAGCCTGGAAATATCTGTCTGAATTTGCAAGAACGTACCCGCAGAAATGTGGAGCCGGTTGACCGAAATGGGTCCAGAACCGGCGTTTTTTGCATCGGAAGGGCCCCGCAATCACTTTACAGCACTGAGAAGGAGGGAATGAGAGAGTGAGAGAGGAGGAGGGGCGGAGGAGAAGAGAAAAAAGCACTAATCACTCTTTTAGTCTTTATAATGGCTACTTTGGAGATAGTTTTTGAACGAGAAAAAACCGCACCAAGATACGCCTCTTTCGCGCAGGTACGTTTTATCAAATCCAGACAGATAATTCCCTGAAATAGCTCCAGAAGGCTGCAGAAGGCCCAAAAAGCCGTTTTTCGCTGCAACATGACTCATTGGACAACGTTGGCACAATAGCCTGGAAATATCTGTCTGAATTTGCAAGAACGTACCCGCAGAAATGTGGAGCCGGTTGACCGAAATGGGTCCAGAACCGGCGTTTTTTGCATCGGAAGGGCCCCGCAATCACTTTACAGCACTGAGAAGGAGGGAATGAGAGAGTGAGAGAGGAGGAGGGGCGGAGGAGAAGAGAAAAAAGCACTAATCACTCTTTTAGTCTTTATAATGGCTACTTTGGAGATAGTTTTTGAACGAGAAAAAACCGCACCAAGATACGCCTCTTTCGCGCAGGTACGTTTTATCAAATCCAGACAGATAATTCCCTGAAATAGCTCCAGAAGGCTGCAGAAGGCCCAAAAAGCCGTTTTTCGCTGCAACATGACTCATTGGACAACGTTGGCACAATAGCCTGGAAATATCTGTCTGAATTTGCAAGAACGTACCCGCAGAAATGTGGAGCCGGTTGACCGAAATGGGTCCAGAACCGGCGTTTTTTGCATCGGAAGGGCCCCGCAATCACTTTACAGCACTGAGAAGGAGGGAATGAGAGAGTGAGAGAGGAGGAGGGGCGGAGGAGAAGAGAAAAAAGCACTAATCACTCTTTTAGTCTTTATAATGGCTACTTTGGAGATAGTTTTTGAACGAGAAAAAACCGCACCAAGATACACCTCTTTCGCGCAGGTACGTTTTATCAAATCCAGACAGATATATATATATATATATATATATATATATATATATATATATATATATATATATATATATATATATATTCAAAAGTATGCTTTCTCGAGAATTGGTGCGAATTTGAGGAATGAGATACCACCTAATATTCTGATGACTCATATAACGGTCTAGAAGAAATTAAATGCAGGGTAAACAAACATGGTTCTTATCTATAACGTGCTGTCTTAATGCCTGTGGATTTTAACGCAATAATGCCACAAGATGGCAGCGCGTCCGTTGGTCTTCGTTTGTTGCTCTAATCAGCTCTTTCTTCGGATATTTTTTTCTTCTCTCTTCTTTTTTCTTTTCTCAACTTTGTTCTCGTTTTAATCTCAACTTTATTAGCATTCTTCCATCTTTCCTTATTTCATGGCCCGCCTAGATTAGCTATGCTACCTGCGTGTCAGGTAATTCTGTATTTATTTAATAGCAAGTCAATAAAAAAAATCAACAATTTATTTCTACGATCGTTCATTCAGTTATCTGGAAACCTTTATGGCAGTTGCGAAATTACAGTTGAACAGCCGAGAAGCTCGATGACTTGTGATTAGGGGACCGTTTTTCACCAAAGGAGGAGTTGTCACCAGTAAAGGCAGACTGGAGCAGCTTTGTTTATGGACCAAAGGAAATTGAATTTATCGTTCAGTGCCACGGGCGTAGTACACAGATAACTACCGTTAAAGCTCTGGCCGTTATTCTTCAGGGTACTGAATTGTACGCTAATTAGGGAAACCTAGTTACCAGTCTAAGATCTGCTGAAACAAGTCATTCTTTCAATTTATAAATGGAGTTTCAAACCTCTCTAACAGTAGATCTTCTTCGCCTTCTTGCCGCTGCTGTGATGTCTCCACAATACACCGTCACTTGGTCCTCGTGGCATTTGTTTTCATTTGTCACTTGATCGGTGCAGCCGCCAAGAAGCGATAGTAGCGAGATGAAATTTTTTGTTATATTTGCTTGTACGTTGGGATCGTTACAGTCTCCATCGAAGTAAAATTGCGGAAACATGTGAATCTGGACGTTGGCAGGATTCGTTATGTCTATTGCGAATATAAAGTCAGTTAAGCTAAGATTAATTGACCAAATGACATAAATTCAACGGCATTACCTGTGGCCGGTAAGAACTTATACAAGAGCCAAACTGAGATAGAAAGAGGCAGTCACCCAGTACTAGAACTCTGTCTCTAAAGAAATGGGCAGCCTAAATCAAGTCGTATCTAGATGGTGCTGTCTAGCCGCACTCATTTTATTCCACAAGTTTCAGAGTTCTAAAGCTATGAAATAAAGCTTTGAGTTTGAATAGCAAGCTCACAAACTATTCCTGTGAACTTCAGAGGGCCAACAAAATTGACCAGAATGATGTTAAGGCACAAAAGTTACAATAAGAATTTTCAATTCGTTTGATCAAAAAAAAAAAAAAAAAAAAAAAAAAAGGAAAGAAAAGGAATAGTACAAGTTTTGAAAACCCGCCTTTCAAAATGTGGTTGCTGTGTGAACATTGACCTGCTATGGCGTTCCACACCGAATTGTTTTCAATGCGCCCCTTGAAAATTCACAAATTTCTGTGAGGGCGGTTCACGTTTAAAAAAGGATAGCGGCATTTAATTTTTGCTCGGACAGAATGTGTCACTAACGTAACCTGGTTTAACGGTTTAAACGTTCCCTTTTTATGACTTGGCTCTATAATCCATCCTCATCAAGCAGACGATTCTCAATAAGTCCTTACTAAAATACAGTGGAACCCCGGCTTAACGACATGCGAAGGGAGCGTTAAAATTATATCGTTAAACCGGGATATCGTTATAGCCGAATTCCCGGTATAACGATACTGTGGGAAACTTTCTAAGAATATCATTATACTGGGATAAAGCTGATAATCGCCTTTTTATGGCACGTTATCTAATAAATTTGTAATTGATCATCAAATGAATTACAAGTGCACCATCCAGAGTATTCTTAAATGCCCTTAAAACATGTCAAAACCAGTTTGTACAGCTCAAAAGGTGCTCGTTACCAAAAATAGAGAAAATTTTGTGGCATGAACATCAACGTTTTAAAATTTAAACATTTAAAAATCGAGTTTATGCTCGCGTATTTAGGTCTGTGCATTGTTCAGTACTGAAAATATTCATTCAGCGAAAATTCCGGAATTATTTAATTATTTGGTAAATGGTAAACAACCTTGATCTTTCTCCTAAATATTGGATTTGTTTTTTATTGCTCGGTGTAATTATTAATGCAAGGGTGTAGTGTGGGGAGAAAGTAGGATTTGAGGGTGTGTGTATTTGCGTATGTGGCAGGAGGGGGTGGGGGGGGGGATGGGGGTGATGGGATCATTTTGTTCAGAGAAAACATGTGTTTACATTTACGAGTTTCTATTTTTCGTACTAGTTTCAGTCCTCTTGGCTGTTGGCCGAGCGTAATCTATCTAGTAAGCGAGCCCAACAATCCGGAAATTTTAGGCAAATGGTAAAAAACACGTACCGTTCCTTCAGAACGAGGAGTCCTAACCGAAATTTCAGGATTTTTTTTATAAATGGTAAATAACTCTACCCTGCAGATACCCCAGTCGAAGCTTTATTACCCTCCCACCCCCACACCTCCCACTACACACGCAAACACACACACCCTCAAATGCTAATTTCTGCCCACACTACACCCTTGAATTAATAAATACACCAAGCTGTATAAAAACAAATCAAAGATTTTGGAGAAAGATCCAATTTCTTGTATTTTATTTTGTAGCTTTCACGCGTATTACCTACATTTGACCGTATGTTACCTGTGTGTTACTCGTATGTATTCGTATGTTACTTTTGTATGTTACTCGTATGTATCTGTATGTACCCGTATGTCACTCGTATGTACTCCTACGTACTGGTATGTTACTCGTGTGTTACTCGTAGCACTCGTGTGATGTTTTAGTCACGATTGCAAAAAGCCGGAAGCATTTTTTTTAATGAAAGCTTGAAGGCTTCTTGTGGAGCGTTTATTTGGCACCTTGGTTTGGTAGGTGTAGGTGATACGGTGATACGAATACCGGATATTATTAATTTTCTCTGCATTATTTGACTGGAAAGCGCGTTTGCTAAAAAACCAAGGAGAATCATGGACTCATCTACGTATTTATTCAATTCTGGTATACGAGGATACCACGAATACAAGAACGTCTGGGGCGCAGCTATCGGTGAAGTTCTAGATTGTGAGGTAGGAGCACTCACTTGTTGCGCGCGAAAACAGGAATTATAGCTGATCGTTTTGTTCAGACAAAGACTCCATGTTCTATAACCAAAATATTTGTTAATGCAAACCTTTATTTTTCGTTTTGCCACAGCACGAACCAGATAATCCTCATGATACTCATGCTATTACCATAAAATGAGTGGAGGAGAAAAGGAAGCGCAAGGAAGTCATCGTTGGACACGTGCAATATTTCATTTATTCATGAATCACGGAGGACGGATTTCTGTTACAGTTACTGGCAAACGTAAAAAAAAGGCATTGGCCTTGAAATCCCCGCAACATACACTTTCCAACACAAGACGCCTTCAAAAATATTCAAACTAAGGGAACTATTAAAGGACAAGGGGGATAAGGCGGATAAAGCGGCTTAAAATACGCTAATCAACATTTGCTACTTGAGTGTAGAAAGACCACTCATGACTGTTGACAGAAACATTGATGATAATTATTGTAAATGTAATATAAAATTTTGTTTTGTTTCATTTCCTGTGGTCTGTGATATTGATTTTATCGTTATAAAGGATCGGTAGACGTATGTGGAAGTAAGGGACTACAGTTCAAGGACCAAACACTGAAAATAGACATTGCAGAGATAACCAGTGTCCGTAAAGTGGGGTTGACGATATATGAGAGTTTCCACTCGGGACACAGAAAAGTGTCCGTTGTCCGTATTAACCGGTGTCCGTATTTCGCGGGTTAATTGTAGAGGAAATAAGTGAGCTATTCTTCGGGACAAACGAAACTGTCCGTAATATCCGGGTGTCCGTATTAAGCGGGTGTCCATAGAGCGGGGTTCCACGGTATTTTGCGTTCGGTCAACGACATTCCCATCAAGGCATTCTAAACTAATTTGACCTATTCTAAACTAAAAAATTCCGACATTTAAAGGTCATCAAGCCTTTCTGAACTAAAATTTTCCTACGGATTAGCACGTATAAGGCATTTAACACACGAGGTAGCAAACAAAGAGTTTACAAACTTTGCATTTTGTCGGGATTTCGGTGGAAACTACGAATTTTCGGGCAAGTAGCGTACCGTGATTTTTTGCGGACAGCGTTTAAGAACATTCGTCAGATTACAAAAAAGCCATAAACTTTGCGAAGACCTGAATGGCATTCAAAGAAAGTGGTAAAAAAGCGCTTAAAAGTGCGGAATCTTTGTCCTTTGCGCTACAAAAAGCCTGTTTCTCGTCCTTTTGCGACCGTAAGATCAAATCGTTTGTAATGGGATGAGTGATTCTATAATTTCGAGTTGAATTTTCGGAGTCAAATTATGAGTTCTTTATCTATGATTAAAATGTCTCAATTCAACCTAAAACAAGTGCTGGTCACTTTTGAGTCCGATTTTCGGAGTCAAGATTTTATTCAACCTACTAAAAATGCTGGTGACTTTTGAGTCCGATTTTCGGAGTCAGGATTTTAGCCCATCTATTATTAAAAATGATCAATTCAACCTATTAGAAATGTTGGTCACTTTTGAGTCCGATTTTCGGAGTCAAGATTTTATTCAACCTATTAAAAATGCTGGTGACTTTTGAGTCCGATTTTCGGAGTCAAGATCTTAGCCCATCTATGATTAAAATTCAACCTATCAGAAATGCTAATCACTTGTGAGTCCGATTTTCGAAGTCAAGATTTTAGCCCATCTATGATTTAAAATGACTGATTAATTCAACCTATTAAAAATGCTGGTCACTTTTGAGTCCGATTTTCGGAGTCAAGATTCTAACCCATCTATGATTAATCTCAACCTTAATAAGACTGCACTCGGATTTTCGTAGCTAAAACGTGGCCTAAAAGATTCGCAATTGGAAAATCGTAACCCCTGAGGCTTTCGGAAAGGTCGTAATTGCTGTTTTTGGCGGTCAAAAACATCAGCTAGCATTTTCGGAAAGAAAATAGTTCCCTAGAAAGTTCGTGTAAAGTTCATTTCAGCTTCCATTTTCTCAAAGGAGGATTTTGTTCCCTAACATTTTCGGGCAATTAAAATTTCAGCTAGGGAATCCGAACGGATGAACTTCTTCTAGCTTATAAAAACATCACTTTAAACAGACTGCAAACACCATAAGGTACTTTAAAATGCCTTTCTACAGCTTTTGCTTGATTTGGCTCGTTGGGTGCCCCTGCTTAATTAGTGGTCACCTTTCAGTCCCGATTTTTGGAGGCAGGATTTTAGTCCATATATCATCAAAAAAACAATAAGGTTTACCACTTCAACACCGCCCTGCGAACAAAGGCCCTTCCATAGGAAGATGGCAGGGCCTCTGCTCCAGCGCAGGGTACTTCAACACCAAATGACCAATAAAACATTCACGTCGCTTCTTTCAGCACCAAATGATCATGGAAATTTCCAACGTCACATTTTTAGAAAAAGTGCAAAGTTTCTCAGAAAGGGAGCTATGAAAAAAGTTTATAATTTCGCAAACAAGCTCTTTTGAGTGCAAATACAGTAGGAAAGACTGTCTTGTAGAATGCCGGTCCTCAAACCCATTAATAGAAACGCATGCTGTGCACGAACTATTTTAAAATGGTTAATTTTTTTCGTACAAGTTATTTCATTGTGCGTTCAAGGACCTCAAGGTCGACAAAGCGGCATTACAATACTTTTCCTAGAAGCTCGAATCTCGCTACGGTTGCAATCACCGCCACGAGGCCGGCAAAAGACTAGAATTGAACGACTGACAAATCAACCAAAATGTTGACAGATTTTATTCAGTGCTAGTTTGTTATCATACCTGCCAAATACATACATTTCATATTTTAAAACTGACTATATATGCTCGGACCTAGTGTAAATCAGCACTTTGTATACATAACTGTCGCGACAGTGAGCTCGATCACAAAATTTCACAACAGTTCCACTTACTTGACCTTTGATCAGTTATACATCTGCAGTGTACGGTCTTTGCTTAACTCTCTATGTACCGTGTAAAACCTCTCCAAACTATTGCATCGTTTTCAAACATCTTGCGTTAAAACCGTTAAAACAGAGAGCTACTCCTTTGCTGAAGACTCACGCTTGAAAAGCGGTTAGTGACCTTTTTGGCGGAATATTTGGAGCCGTTATTCGGCGGTTTACCAAAGGAATGCGATAAGTAGTTGGAATGCGTCGGCGTCATTTTTCTTTGAAAAAACCGGATGTGAGACACATTTCATTTCCATATGCCATTAATCGAGATATTTTTAAAGGCTAACCGAATTAATTCTTCCAAGTATCACAACAAAAACGACATTCGTTATAATTTACGGGCTTCGTGAATATAGAATTGTAGAATGTAGAATGTAGAATAACGTAACGTAACTGCATGCCAACACTTCCATCCATTCAGGGTGCGTGACACAATATAGATCAATCTATACCTGCGGTATCCGATATCAACGTCATTATTCATTGCGATAAGAATGTTCATATTCAAATGCCAAAGGAAAGCATGCTTTGAAACTGAATGGTACGGTATACCTCGGCCATCGCAGTTTAAAATAAGTTAATGTGCAAATATGAGGATGAGATCTATACACTGTGCCCAACTTCCGATCTTCCTACACGAATATGAGTCACCAACAAAAGCAGATGGACGACCACTGTCGAAGTAAGATCTCTGTGGACCGCCAACGTCTTACACCATTCAGGTAGGAATTTCAACGTAGAACTTGTTCCCACTTGCTACAATAAGAGTTTGAAATATTTAAAGTGTTGGTGGGCCTTGAGGTAAGACCTCTCTGAAATTGTCGATTTGGGTAGCTCGTTTGACAAACAAATACAAGACGGCTATTTTGTCAGAGTGCGCGCCATTTTTTCACACTAGTTTCACCCTCGGATAAAATTTCAGTTGTCTCTGCGTAGCTAATGATTACCGAGAAAAAGGCTCAAACAGTCAACATGACTCGAAGACATATTTTACAACCTCTTTTACAACCTCAGTCCTTTCCGAGTATTGACATTTTAACCCATAATTTCTCAAGTTTGCTTTCTTTGGCTCAATTTGCTGGCTTATAATTTCTGGGGCCCTAATTCTTCGGAAAGAAGAATCAGGGCCTCCACAGACTGGACATTTGCTACAATTTGTTGTCGATAACTAAAATGTTATTGACAACTCAAAAACGCGGTGTGTGAGACGAGTTGTCGACGACTAAACGCTAAATTTTAAGATGTCGACAACTAAGCAGTTTCCCTTTTCAAGTCTGTGGAGGCCCTCAAGCTTAAACTTAAAAGCCTTGCATTGGTTCGTAAAGCGGTCAGTATAATATGCAGACTGTGAAATACATGAAATTGACATTACCTGTATTCTTTTCGAAAAGCGTCAACCTTGAATTTATTGATTGAAAGAGTACCTTCTAATTTTAGGGCTGACAGATTTTACATTACATTCGTGAGTACCAAACTTAAACTTTGCACACCTCCATGTAGGATTTTAGTCATATCCTGCAGGTATAATGTGTTTCATGGGTGTTTTGTTGTTGACACATTTACGATAACGTGATCCGTATTTGCAAATATTGTTGTATATAAAAATACGTTCCCTCAAGCAATCTCCCCGAAGCAATCTTTTTAAAACTCCCTGAAGAAGTCTGTAATGATCGGACGAAACCGGCCAATTGCCAGAGAAATAATAAATGTTCACAGGATTTGTTGCTTCAAGTTGCCGTGTGCTTCCCGCGTGTTCTGTTTTTTCTTTTTACCTTGTTCAAATATATTATATAAATACGAAGTGTTATGGTTTACAAAGTGAAACCAATGCAAAGCGTTTAAGCTTGAGTCTTTTTTTTGAACAAAGGACGCCAGAAAATATAAGCTAGCAAATTGAGCCAAAGAAAAATGAGTCAAAATAATGTCAAATTTCGTGGGAGGTGATCTGGGAAAGGTGAAAATATATCGTGTTTCTGACAAAGACAATTTTGGTCACAGTTTGCATTTTATACCCAGTCTCCAGTCTGCAATCTGCATTTTATACCTGCCCTGGTCTGCATTTTATACCCAGTCTGTAGTCCGGTTTCGTCTGATCATTGCAAATTTCTTCCATCTCTTCTTCAGGTAGTTTTTGAAAGGATTGCGCAAAGTAACGTATTTTAGACCGAGTGCTGACAACGTTTACCAAAAATACAGAACATGTTCCTGTAAAGGTATGAACAACAAAACACCCGTGCAGGATATGACTAAAATACAAGTGCCGCGTGAGGGTGTGCAAGGTTTAAACGTTAAATCCGTGAGCCCGAAAAAGGTTGACGCTTTTCGAGAAGAATATTGTGAATTTCATGGGAGTCGATTACATGACACTAGTACAAGTTAAAAATTGAAAATATATCACGTATTCCTTAGTCTTCATTTTATACCCAGTTTACAGTCTGCAATCTGAATTTTATACCTAGTCTGCATTTAACAAATATACCCAGTCTGCAGCCTGCAGTCTACATTTTATACTGCCCGATCACTTATTCTACTTTGGAGTAACTTTAGACTCCTTCGCAGCCGTTATTAGGGTCGTCACGTAACGCTCCTCCCCACTAACGGCTTCTCACTCGAGCTTTGCATTCCTTTCCCTCCGTTACCGAGAACCAATAAAATGCATGTAATTCTTGGCGGCTGCGCCAATCATATTTCTCGTTATATTTGCCGCCAAAAACACAACAAGACGAGGACTAGGACCAGGTTTCTAGAAAATGGAAGCCTACTCCTTATTGGTCAGTTTGAAGGAAACGAATGCAAAGCTCTAGTGAACAGCCGTTAGTGGGGAGGAGCGTTGCGTGACGACGCAAATAACGGCTGGGAAGGAGACTAGAGTAACTTGTGATTGAACAGACTCACCAAAATCCAGCAAAATTTCCTGAAAGCCCTCACTGATTGCAAATACCTATTGACGTTATTATTTCACTTTCTTTTTCAGGCACAGAATACCGTTCTTACGAAGATTACTGCTGATGAGTACCTTAAATCGCTAAATGATTTAATTTCATCTATGCTGTTCTGAATCGCTGATTAAAGATAACTTGAAACACACCTACTCCTGTACATGGTAATTTAGGGAAAAATCAAATGGTTGAATTTAGTTCTCAAACTGACTTTCAATGCTTTCTGAACCCATCTTTTTTTGACAAACTAGAACGACAGTTTATATTAGTCAGATATTTTGCGACCAGTCTAATTAATCTAATTATTTGATTTCGTTTTCTGCTTGTTATAAATGACGTTCACTTTCTCCTTGTTGTGAATGTTATAAATGGTCACTTTTCTGTTTGCCTGTATATGGAAGGTGGAAATTCCCATCGTCTTCTGTGTTTGACGGTATCGCGACAGACAAAATTTTAATGGCAAGCAACATATTCACAGAGAAATAATTTTTGTTGTAATCTTGCAAAATGCTATAAAAAATACGGCAAACTATTCTCTCTGTTAGAGAAATATTACAAACATTACTTTGAATTCGGGAAAATCCGCCTGCTTTCGGTAAATTATAAACGTTCTTTGCACAAAATCATGATGTGAATTTGGCACAAATACTATCAAAAAGGCTAGTTTTTGTCAAAATAAAGCTACTTTGGAATACTCCCTGAGGTTTTAGAATGTGTTGTAAGTACTATTGCAGTCTTTCCAAGACAGTGTGTGGTCAGCTCGCTAAGTCTAATTTTCAGTATCTGTCATTTTAACGACAGTATTTATTTAAGTGTGCATGCTTACCATGCTTTGCTTCAAAAGCTGGAAGAAAAATGGAATAATTTACGACGGAAAATTAGTCTTAATGAAGGGAATATGCTGATTAAAAAGGACACGACACAAGTACACAAACCGAGTTAAGATTTTGCCCCGAAAATCGGACTCGGAAGATTTTGAGCTCCGAAAAGCGGGCTCAAAAAATAATGGGATTGTGGAGTAAAAAATCGGAGTCAGAAGATTTTGGGCTCAGAAAACCGGACTCAAAAAATTCTAGGTTTGTGGAATAACAAATCGACACTGGATTTTGAGCTCCGAAAATCGGACTCAAAAATGTCTGGGTTAGTGGAGTAAAAAAATTGAACTCTTAAGATTTTGATCTCCGAAAATCGGACTCAAGAAATTCTGGGTTAGTGGAGTAAAAAATCGGACTCATTAGCTTTTGAACTCCGAAAATCGGACTCAAAAAATTCTGGGTTACTGAGTGGAGTAAAAAGTTTTATGTCCGAAAATCGGGTTCATGATTCATAGTAAACGGGTTCCAATGAAACTTATCAGATTCGTGGGGCAAAAATCACGTCTCCAAAAATCGGATCCAAAACAGAATACAATTTATTTAAAATTCAAACTTTACCTCGGACTTCAATCCTCATCCTACAGAAATTCATAAAGAGGACCTAATTCAAATTTGAAGAAAGTATATTCCTATGAAATATCGATATTTACACTTGTCTTAACAGAAAAGATTGCATAAACGAAAAACATTGTGATTTTTAGCGGAATTATTTTAGTTTAGAAAAGGCAAAATTAGTTTGGAATGCCTTCATCGCTAAACCGGGAATAGATCGTTATACTGAGATTCTGCCACATACATTTTTGGGCAAACGAATGTTGATCGTTATACCGGGATGATCGTTATACCTAAGATCGTTAAACCAGGGTTCCACTGTAATAATATAATAATAATTTATTACTTATATAACGCCATTTACAGATACACATCAAGTTGGTTTTTCGGAAGTGGGGAAAACCGGAGTACCCGGAGAAAAACCTCTCGGAGTAGAGTAGAGAACCAACAAACTCAGCCCACCTATAACGCCGAGTCCGGGATTCGAACCCGAGACACATTGGTGGAAGGCGAGTGCTTTCACCACTATGCCAACCCTGCTCCTACCCTGCTTCTGTAATATGAATAAATATGTAGGGCTCAGGATCATATCATATAGACGATCTCAAAATTAGTCCCCGTATATACTGAGTACAGAATTGAAAAAACAAATTAATAGGTTTAGCGTCCAAATCGGCTTAACCAGATTGCTTTTGCTGTACATACCGAGTTACGTACGTGATGTGAGCCAGCTAGTTTGCTGGCGCATAGACGATATGTGGTTAAATAAACGATTGAATGATATTGATTGACTAATGAAATAAAAAACCTCTTTGTCTACCCCAAACGAAGATAGCAGGGAACAAAGTAATTGCCTCTGAATCAGAGACGAGTGTCTCTCGAATTCTGAGCTTTGCAGAGGAGTCGAGTCGCTTTTTAAAGGATGTATTGCAGGACATCTCTTCTTTATGAAACAAAACATCTTGCTCAAAGAACAATTAGTACAGCCAATGCGAAAATGTTGAACGCTGACCAAAACACGAACTTAGGTGCTATCTCAACTGGCTTAGATTACGGATAATCCGTTGTATAATAAGTCTGCTTACTTTCATAATCAGGCCAGATAACATAACATAATCATATAATAATTCTACTTACTTGCACAATCAGGCCATGGTATCGAAAAAGAACCAAAACCAAGAAAACCCCATGTTCCCGAGAAGCATACATACGAGAACGGAGGAGTTGATGTGAAGTCGTAGCCCTGTCGGCAAGAAATGGAGCATGCCGGATCTGAGCCAAAAGTCTGGCAGGCCAACGCACCATTATCGGGAGGGTCGTACATTATACATGTTTTCTCTGCGGAGGAGAAAGATGATGAAGCATGAAAAGCTTGCTCACTGTAAGACCAACTGCATCAACCCTATTTCGAGCTGGGCCCGCGGTTTCTTCTCCTTCAAGTGGACCTTTGACGTTGTCAAGGATCCACAGGTTACTTTGATTTCATTTCCGCAGTTCATATATGATTCATTTCATACATCATTCACACTCATTTCTTTCACGGGAACATATGAACCCACAATTGACCTGCTCCCAACGTCATTGGCTTCATAGCTCAGTTGGTTAGAGCATCGCACCGGTAATCGCGAGGTCACGTGTTCAAACCCCGGCGTTGAAGTCCTGAATTTTTTTCAGGCTTCTTTTCGCAATTGCATAAATTGCGTTCACAACTGCGAGGATCATTCTTTATTTGAAAATATGATTCGTAGCGAAAATGGTCAAACAAATAGGTTTTGCAGTTTGCATTAACTAATGTCAACAAGTTTTTCTTTTCTTTCCTTTTCTTGCGTAGTTTTCTTATTTCAGCGTTGATTTATGAAGGCCATGAAGGTGAACAAAGATAAATATATGAAATAATAAGATATGAAGGTAGAGACTGAGATGTTTAAGTATTTTTCATTAAATGTATTCCTCGTGTTTCAAGAACTTTCAAAGACAAAGCAATATTATATGTTTTAAAGTTTGTGTGAATCTTTCAAACATCATTGTTTAGTTTGTTTAAGTTTATTTCTCTGTGCTTGCTATGAAATGTCACTGCTTGTTTGTTTATGTTTATCACTCCAAGATATATTTGAAGTTCTGTTTTATCGTTTATCTACCATTTATCTGTGAGAATTGCGGACGGCTTTTTTTATAATTATGCTAAATTTAAACTGTGACAGTGCGACGTAGCGCGCTTGAAAGACTTTTTGCAAACCGGTTTTCCTTGTCCATCATCAGAAAATAAAACAACAGAAAAAATAAATCTCTTATTCACCGGCTTAGGTCGGTCTGCATAGGAAAAAACTGAGCCCTCGGCCTTGAGTACGACCCTCGGCCTGCGACCTCGGGCCGTACTCAAGACCTCGGGCACAGTTTTCTCCCTATACGGACTTCCCAGCCGGTAAATAACTTAAATCTCCTTTCCTTGGGCATGATGAGATATCCAATATGGCGGAAAACGGAAAAGCTAAACGTTTTCTTGATTTTTCAGAAAATAGAGGACGTTTTTTCAATCACGATGGCTTTGAATGCTCAAAACGTTTTCGAAGACGTTTTGAAATGAACCTTTTGCGTAACTTTCAAAGTTCTTTTCTTTTTTTCTTTTAGTATAACTTGCACTTCTAGGCTCTGTCGAAGTGGAATCAGACAAATCAAACACGTAAGATCACGTTGTGTACGTTTTTGTCAATCATTTGCACATTTGTTTCTTGTAATTGTATTAACTGTCTGTAAGGAGTTTTGAAATGCATACTGAAAAAAAAATAAGCACTTAGAGGCGGTCGCCATGATTCCTTCCTACTAATGTTGAGGCTTATTAAGCTCAAGCTTGTCGTCAGGTACGAAGGCGAGAATTCGTTTATGTAAATAAGTTACTGGCTTATGTTCGATGAAAACATCTTTCTTTTTAGTATTGTTGAAACAGCAATAAAATCAAAGGATAAAAACGAAGCCGATTTGTTGTGTATGAAACCGTTATATGTAGAACTACTCCTTTATTAATCGATTCCTTTTAATAACTTTTTTCAGCGAAATGTTTTGATTATTTGCCGCTTCACTTCACTTGATTTTTCGCGATTTGGTGTAATTTCATAAAACATACCACAATAACACTTTCGTTAACGATTTTTTGGTATAGAAAGCATGTTGCCAATCCTGCAAAGCTATCCGCTAAATCAAGAGCTTACAAAAATACGACTTCCGAGGATATCGCGCGTGTAATCGAGCGCGAGACAGCATGGTTGTCTAAGTGATATTTAAGGACGTTCGCGCCCATTGCCACTGCGCATTTTTTTGCGCATGTCACGCACACGTTACACGTTTTGTAAAAAGCCCATGAAACATCAACAAAGCATGCCCCCTAAAGGCGCAAACATTTTCCACAAGAATGGAACGTAAAAGCGCGTGGCATCATGGGATAGCTGTGGACCCAGGTCTTCTCGGAAATGTCACGCAATGACGTGACAGTGCGAATAGCAATCGTTTTGAGCACTTCGCAGCGATTTTACTCTCTTGAATGCTTGGTGACCCCTATTTTTCTTTCCGTAGATCACTTTCCTTTCCTTTCCTTTATTGTTCTAGGTGTGTGTGTGCGTGTGTGTGGCGGGGAGGGAGGGGGGGATATGTGAAGCTTCCACTTTCTTCCCACACACTGGGATTCTTTGCACAAACGCTGGTCAATGGACTAAGGGCGGTTTACATGATGGAAAGCCTAGGAATATGTATTAGTGTGAATGATATATGAACTGCGGAAATGAAATGAAATGAGATGAAATGAAGAAATGATCCTCGCTCTTGTGAGCGCAATTTATGCAATTGCGTACAAAAAGCTTGAGCAGGTCCTGCTTCCAACATCAGTGGCTTCACAGCTCAGTTGGTAGAGCATCGCACCCGTATCGTGAGCTCATGGGTTCAAAACCCGTTGAAGTCCTGAATTTCTTTTCAGGCTTTTTTACGCAATTGCATAAATTGGGCTCACAACTGCGAGGGTTATTTCCTCATTTCATTTCAAATAAGTTAACTTTACAAAATCTTGAAAATATTGCTGCAAGTTAACTTCACAAAACCTTGAAAATATTGCTGCAAGCCCTAAAAGTATTCCCACCATTTCACACTTTATACTTTATACTTTTTTCAAGGAATAGCTCATGAAGAATGCTGAAAAACACCATTTCCGTATCCCTAGATTTCAACATTTTCTGGGGAGGATGCTTTCAGACCACCGTACAAGTTGAAATTAGGCCCCAGTGGAAAATAGGCTCCGCCGTTACCGATTGTCTATTAGGTCAATTTTCTTTTATTCACTAGAAGGTTATTTCCCACGGTGGATGTCTGGACGTCCATGGGCTTCCATGTAGGCTCTAGTTTAAGAGCCACTTGTTTTGAGTGAAGTCTCTACTGAATTTTAATTGGTAGTTCTGATCGTGTTTGTTTTCCGAGTGGGAGATCGCTCAAGTCGCGGTATGCGCGACTAATAGGAAAAACACGAAAATTTGGTTTATCAACGCTGTTGATAATGTAAATTGACCACCGTACAGGGATTCGATTAGCTGACCCCTCGTACCTCTACATTTTACCAAGTTACTCTTTTTACCTCTTAAGCCAAATAATCCTAGTACATAAACTTCAGACCTTATTCCAGCTCATGTTAATTGATAATTGAGCACGAAAAATTAGTTACTGTTGGGACTTGACCTTCTCTCCTTTGAAACCGCTTATTCTGCCACTAGTAAGACGGTAAACAGAGGGAAAACTCCGTTATTCAATATTCTCGAAGATATGTACTGCAGAGAATCACTTGAACAGACACACACTGAAAACCGCTTTCAAATTGGAGAACTAGTAAGGACTGGCTTCATAAATATAATTGGAGTAGAGTATGTACTTAGAGAGTCCTCCTTGTGAAAACGATTCCCCTTCTGCTCTAGCCATGTAGACCCCCACAGAAGTGTAAAATACTTACTTGAGAGATTAATGCTAAATGTGCAATTATCGTTCCTGTTTCCATCGCCATCTACAGCGGTGTAGACGATTTGGTAACGGCCTGGCACTCCAAATATATCTCCAATTGGCCTAGATGAAGTTACAGTGGGAGGTACTCCAGAGTTATCTGTACACACTGCCCTCTCCCAGTTCACTCTCCGAGTAGCGACTGTTAGATTGTCAAACACAATATCCGCAGGACAGACTCCACAAACGGGTGCTTCGTTATCTAAAAGAGCAATGTTACTCAACTTTAGCAAGAGAAAATGAGCATGTTTTCGAAGCAGCCTTCTAAAATCACTATTAGACGGTACTCCAACAGTTTGCAACACAAGAAAGTAAGAGCTCATGTACGGATCGAAAAAGGTTTAATTAACCTGGCAGGTCTTAACAAGGCTTTTCTTTTTTTACTTAGGGTGCGTTTCTTTGGGAAACTCCAAATCCCAGATCTTGTATCCAAAAACGGATTTCGCGTTTCTTTACTAAAATTCGAAAATAGATTATGAATCTAAATAATCCACCCTCCGAGTGGATACATTAGATCAAATCTAAATCCCGGATTTTAGGATTCATGATCTGTGCCTTTCTTTGGGGAATGGAGACAAAAAGTAGTACGTTTGGCAAGCGGTCGTCTTGTGGAAATCAGCCATATTCTCGCCATTTTGTCAGCTTGGTAATGGCGAACGATCAGGGTTAGTTTTTTCGTGAAATTTGAACCGAAATTATCCGTTCTGCCTGTATTTTCATAATTTTTATGCATGTTGGGGTTGTCACGGCTAATGAAAAAAATCCATTTTCGGAGTTTTCGTTTCTTTGGTGGTAACGAATCGAACGTTGATCTCGGATCAAAAATCCATTGTATCCGGTACATAGAAGTAAAAAAGCTTGAAATATCCTTTCATTCATCTACCAACATTCTCTCTTGAAAAGTGAAAAAGATAATAATTGCACCAGTCAAGTCGGGGTCGTGACGAATACTCTACCCACAGGAAAGCCTGTATAGCTGTATCATATTTCATGGAATAATTGTTTTGTGTGGTAATATAATATTTTAAATGGATCTTCCAAACACCTAGACTTATATAAGTCGATAAAATCACGCGGAATTGCGACTCAGTGATTATTTGTTTCTTGTATTTGTTCGGCCCTACTAGCCTTGTGTGCTGCAAATACTGCCGAGGGTAGATAATGTTTATTCATTCAGCGATAGCTTGGGATGAGAACATTCCTTTGGTGCCATTTAATGTGTGTATTTTACCCACTGAAATGTGTGAGCGAACATCTTCTTGAAATCTAAGTTTTCAGTATTGTTAGGATTTCACAGTTTGACTCACCTGACACCAGGTAAACAAATGAGCATTGATCTGAATTTCCCGCAGCATCTATCACATTGTACGTCATCGTGTTTCTGCCGAGTGCTAGTAGCTTCGGAAGAGTAGTATCCACCGAGTGATTGTTGATCGTCAGTGTGACGTTAAATGAAGCATTTTTTGTTATTCCAGGGAAGTTTGCAGTTAGTGAATTGTCTTCAAATGAGAAATCCCAGGACGCTGTCGACACGTTAGTTCCAGGGTCGTTGTCTACCAACGATTGTGTAGGCGGGCAGGTCAATTTTGGCGCCTCGATATCTAAAGGTACAATTAAGTTAACCTGAGGTATTGAATGGGTTCGGCAATAGGAAGCAGTACCGGTTGTCTACTAAGGAAGTTCCAAACAGCATAAATGGTGGCGAAAGAGTTCAGTATTGTACTAGAAATAACGTCGCGATCAGTTTTAGACAGAATGAAAAATAACGTTCTTAGGTAGAGAATTCTTTTTCCTGTTCATTTATTAATTGATTGTGAGTATAGTTACACATGGAGACATTCTTGTGACAGCCAGACTTGGAAGTGAAGGACAGTTTGTTTGTTTGTTTGTTTTTTTCAAAACCCTGCCTCAAGCATTTTTGGGACAAACTTTTCGGGGTTTCCTTCACTTTCTTAGTGTTTTCTTATAGTTTTATTG
Source organism: Pachyseris speciosa (assembly GCA_016490735.1). Classification (NCBI taxonomy): domain Eukaryota; kingdom Metazoa; phylum Cnidaria; class Anthozoa; order Scleractinia; family Pachyseridae; genus Pachyseris; species Pachyseris speciosa. Next base: position 136,637 of record JAEMWC010000150.1, on the reverse strand, counting down.
TTTTCTTTAGTGCCAGGATATGAAAGAAGTGAGCTGAAGACGACAAAAGAAAAGGAACTTAGAAGACAAATGTAACTCTCGCTTGCAGATTCGACTGAAGAATTTTACCTATAAGGAAACCTCTTCACATTTCCTCAGTCCCAGAAGCCTGTTAAACGTCCCGCTCACATTGGAGTGAAAGAAAAACTATGATGAGCAATGTTGCTTGATTTAAAATGTGTGCACAGGAAAAGGGCATTCGGTATCTTTCCTTTCTGGCTGACGTAATCAGCTAATAGTTACCTATACAAGCTGGCGATCCCGGTTTGTCCGTCCATGAGCCATTTACGTAACATATCCTTGTGTCAGACTTAAATTGTGTTAAAGTTGATCCATAACGAATGTAATATCCATCAGGGCAAGTCAGCGTACAGCCTCTATCGACTAGCGTAGTGTTCACATCGCATGAAGGTGGGTTATAGGAACCGCCAGCAACTGTCGGTAGTTTGTCGCATGTGATCGCTGTGAGAAAAAGTAATCTGAACTTAGCAATCATTGAAATGGAGGAAAAGGAACTGAAACAAACTACGATTCTGAAAATTACACGAGTTAAACCGAGCAGCAAATTAAAGAGCAACAAATAAGGTGATTTTAAGAGGTAGATGAGCAAATAAGAAGAAGGTATTTCGAATAAATCTTGTCACTCATTTTAAAATGCGTGAAAATTGACAGCTACTAAAAAAACTGTTGGGCTGGGTGAAAGTGTACGAAAGGTATCACAATCAATTGAAATTAAACTCACTTCACTTCACTTTATTTCAATAATTTATAATATACAATTTAGAAAAATATACAACCCGCATGTAGCAAAGCTAATCGAGGCGTGTTGTGTAACTTACAATCAAATTTAGCAAAATAATTATTAGCAAATCAAGTAAATAATAATAATAATAATAATAACAACTATAATGAAAATGATAATGATAAATAAATAAATAAATAAATAAATATAAAATAAATAAGTAAATATCTAAATAAATAATAAATAAATAGGTATACACATGCATTCATAGATAACTAGCATTTACACGAGAAGAGCAATTCCCAAATTCCCAATTTTACCTTTTTGCTTACTTTATCTACAAACCTAAACACATAACAGTCTACTTCGACACTCGCCACGCATAGTTACTTCAACTGTTAATGCCTGACTAATTCTATCTTTACTCTCGTTCTCTTGTCTCTTTTATTACTTACGTTCACATTCTGGAGCCGCTGGAGACCAGGATCCGGACAGCTGACAAGTATTGTTCAGAGCTCCAGATCGCTCGTAACCGTAGCCACACGTGAAAATGCATTCTGTTTTGTATCTCAGAGAGGGATCAGTACAGTCGCCCCCAGTTTGAATAGCATTCTGTACATACTGTGAGTCGCAAGTAATTGCTGAAATGGCAAGAAGAGTCCTCTCTTATTCACTATTGAAAATTTATACCGCGAAAATAGCTGAACCCCTCAGCTGAATGCTAATTGTAACCGTGATCATTCCAGGTACCGCCGCGTAGCGGCTTGTTTCTTAGAGATCTTATGGGGGCGTTATACCTGGATGTTGGTGAAATAAGAAGTGATTTGATGAAGAAATGTAATAGGGAAAATTAGGCATACAAAAACACTCGTACAGTCCACTGCAAAACGGGTGCATGTCAGGTTGAGGACGAACTGTTTGGTGTTTTCCCATTATTTTTAACCTCAAAATTTAATTTTTAATCACTTTCAAATTTGCATTTTTCTCATCTTCTCCTTTTTTATTAACACTCTAAAAAAACACCCAATGGTGTTATGCACTACCAAACTATGATGGCGTTTTCGGATTGCATGAAATATAGAGAAGATAATAGGGAGGAAAGGTCAAAAGGTGAAAAAAAAAACCTAACATTCAAGTGTAAATCCAAAAATTTACAAAATTACAGTAAAAGCGTTGCTGATATGTAATTCATTCTCTTTAATTTGGATCATCCTAAGGTTAGAAAAAATCAATTCGAAAAACCCCATGATCGTGGTATTTTATAACAGATTTGCATGGAAATGATAGGGATTTTCGGTAAAAGTGAGTTACAGGGGTGAGGGGGGAGGGGGGTGATATTAAAACTCTTTGATCTGGGACTGGGTGTTATTATGCACGTATCTTGTCACATGACAGCTGGTCGCATGGCTATACTCGGCTCGTTTGAATTCGCTCTCTGGTCGGCCGATTTACCTTGGAATGTGTCAAATTTGCCCTAAATTACTGTGTTTTGGGTCATTTGCTGGTGCTGGAGCTCATTGACACTGCGAATGTAACAAACTTTGTTGGAACGCTCGCTTTAATCTGCTGACAGTTTGTTGCCTTGTCTCACCGGGCTCTAATCTTCACTGGTGGACGTTTCATTGAACACAGAAGGTGCCCGAACAACTTTTGGTGCAAGATTGAAGCCTGGTGAATTGTTTTGGAGGAGCCTTTCCCGCTCAAAGATATGTGGACTTTCCCAGGATGCAACGGGGTCAGAGTCTTGCTGTTTGACTGCTTGGTTGAGGTTGCTGATAAAAAGGGAGCAGATGGCAGTCTTGCTAGCCTTTTTTCCCAAACGTCCTCTTTAATTTGGAATCAAAAGAGCTATTTTGTATTGTTTACTCTTGACTTAAGGATTCAGTTGAAAAAAGATTTGTCTAGACTGCTCGTTTGCGAGGTAAGATTTTCATTTAATTCTTAAACTATTTTGGAGCTGATATGTTGTTTTCATTCTATTTCTATGCTATTACTTTGCTGCATTGTCTAGACTGAAGTAGTTTCTAATTTTGGCGATGGATTGTGGGGCGGAAGAAACACACGCGCGCGCGCCAAATTGCGAGGAGACAAGACGCGAGGGTAGCGCCGCAAGTTAGAGACTACAGACAAAGCCAGGGAGTCTGAATCAAGCGCGTACATTCCAGGCGATAAACTCCGATTGGCTCTTTCTTGGAAACTTGTCTAAAATCTGTGAACAGTACACAAGCCGCTGTCAACAACAGGTACCGCGCAGGGGGAGGGGCCGGGGGGCGTCTGCGATCATATGGAAACCAGCCTTAAGTGACAGGAAGCCAAGAGAACGAATCTCACTGGTTGCGCTAAATTGGCTTGAAAGACGATATGAAATTTACACTTGGAACTCACTCGGCCTTGAAAGGTCAAACTCACTGGCTTTGTCTGAAGTCTCTAATTTTCTCCCCTCGCCTCGCGTCTCCTCGCAATTTGGCGCGCGCGTGTCTTTCTTCCACCCCACAATCCATCGGCGAAATTAGAGACTACTTGTAGTCTATGCATTGTCATGCCTGTTTGATTTTTCCCCTTTGCTTCATGTGTAACAAACACTTTTGCACCGGTATTGTTGGGAAAGATGGCAAAACCTGACCACAGCAATTTTTTCTTGACCCTATGCCGGTTTGAAATTCGAAACTGGCGTGGAATTTGTAGTTGGCAAAAATTATTTACTTTCCATGCTTTTACCTTTAATAGCATTTTAGGGCTCAAATTTGAGGTAGACAACCGTTCTATGTAATGGACCAGAATAAAGGCAATCTGTTGAATTGTTCTTCCATAACATTCCAAAGATTGATGGTAGGTATAGGCCTAAAAAACACACATTTTTGGCAAAGTGAAATTTTAAAGATTTTTCTCCCTGCAAATAACTAGAGTCAGTCAAAGGCGTCTGGTCACGCAGGCTAACAAGTTTAGGTTCACAGCATAGATCAATGCAAACATGATTTGTAAAAGAACTGTTTCTTGCCCCCTTGACTAAGCTTCAGCTGATTCGTTGTTACCGAGAAAGCACTCTTAAAGACATCTGAGAAAAACTTGTTCTGTTTCCATGGCAACAAGAGACTCGGGCATTATTGCGTTTGTCATCATTTATGGCAACGAGCTGCACGATGGTGGTTTCTACTGAGTTAGTTTAATTTTGGAGAAAAAGGTGGTCTTGGCTATACCTGGATGTTGATGAAATAAGAAGTGTTTTGATGAAGAAATAGAAAAGGGAAAATAAAGCATACACAAACACTCGGACAGTCCACTACAGCACGAATGCATGTCAGGTTGAGGACGAACCGTTTGGTGTCTGTCCATTAATTTGAGGGACTGCCACTCCAGGATCGGGCTTCACAGCCACGCGAGATCTTGCCCCGCCCGCCCTGTGTGCTAACCATCGCCTCTTCAAGACGAGGATGCCGACGATGCACTACCAAACTGTGATGGCTCTTTTGGATTCCTTGAAATCCCGAGAAGATAGTAAGAGGGAAAGGTCAAACGGTAACAAAAACGTAGCATTCAGGTGTAACTCCCCCTTAAGCAACAGGACGGGAGACACGAGGACGTCGTACCGGAAGTCCATTTCCAGGTTCAGTCATACGCAGAAGTTAAAACGTTGTCTGCAATCTCCCGTCGTCATCGCCAGAAATTTAGGACACGAGACCCCACGCGCGGTTACGCGCGGCAACCTGAAGATTGATCGGGACGCCGAAATGTATAGTGATTTGTATGGGTATTCGAGAAAAATAGCAAATATCTCTTCAACACGCAAAGAAAGTAAAAATGTGCAACTGAACCATAACAGGTTGTTATATTATGGGTCTAAATATGTAAAAATTATCACAAAGTAAACGACTTTCATGTATATTTTTCACGTTTTTCTTCCACCGGTAGCCGCCGAAATATTTCTAAGGAATCCTGTGACATTTATCGAAATCGGGAAAACCGTTTGTTTATAAACTGCGATTACTAGCGAAATAAACTTGATGGAAAAAATGTGCAAGTGGGTGTTGTGAAAACACACATTCAACTTACTTGCCTTCGTTCGTAGAGTCCTCGTAGATTCACTTTCATGTATATTTTCTCCGTTTGAAAATCCCACAAAACAAGAAACAGCGAAATTTCCATGTTGTTCCCTCGATAAATTCCTTAAAATATGTCGAATTCAAAACGCCATATCTCGGCGAAACATGCACCAAATTCGCTTCCAAAGCCATCTTTGAAAACCTTGTTTCTTCTCCTTTCTTTCTGTGTAGAAATCATTTTGGTCAGTGGTTTTTTAATGGGCATAAGCTGAGCATACGCCGAGTTGATTTACTGCTGTTTCGGCAGTCGACTATGAGCCCGTCTTGAGCACGGCGGACAGCGGTTAATACCAGTATTCTGTAGAAAACAGTGGGTTTTTTAATTTCTTTGTGGCTGAAAAATATATTTTTGTTCTACAGTGTCTGACTATTTTACACAATGGGAGCAATTGAAATAAAAATTGCAATTAAGAGATCTTGATAACCATTACCGCCATCTTGTTTTGCAAAGACATCCGCTGTACTGTGCAAGCTCAAATGTCCGGAATTTCTGGCGATGCCTCACGTCGAGAACGCCATTTTCACTGTTCTCAGGTTGTGCGGACAACGTCGCTTTCCATGCCAATTTTTTTGTCTTGCGCTACGACTTAAAGAAAAGAATTATCTTTCTGGTGTTCAGTGTTACAATATTTTTAGAGAAATTTTAAGATGAACGTCTCCTCTGAAACAGAGAAATCCTCAAGCTCAAAGAAATCGTCTCGGTAAGCCAAAATACGTCTAATGCTTATATTTTTTTTATACCGGTTGCTTTTTTGTTTGCAAAGCAAAATGCAGTATTCTGTTAAGAAGATGAGATAAAAGCAAAATCTGTAATAGTAATCATAAGTGTGATTAGAATGATATATGAAATAAATCATACATGAACTGCGGAAATGAAATCAAGTGAAGAATGATCCTCGCAGTTGTGATCGCAATTTATGCAATTGCGAAAGGGAAGCCTGAAAAAAATTCAGGACTTCAACGGGCGTTGGGCGAGTAATCATAAGCTTAAATTTTTGTGCAAAGTCATTTCTTTGAATTTTCAGTTTCGCGAGAAACATGTAGATAAGCAAACACAAAGAGGAAAACACAAAGAGGACAATGCAAAATGTAATATTCTGTTCAGTAGATGACGTGAAAACAAAATCTGTAATAGTAATAAGCGTAATTTTTTGTGCAAAGTTATTTGTTTTCAGTTTCGCTAGAAACATGTGGATAAACAAACATAAAGAGGACAATATGCAATGACAAGAAACTTGTGCAGTGATTAGTGGCCTTCAAGCAAATTCTCCGGTTGATGTACAAAATATTTTTATGCGTTCAAAGGCCATTCATGAATTAATGTTCTTTGCTTTGAAATTAACTTTAAATGTAACGAGTATCGTCTCCTTCACGTCGCAACTGATTTAGAATTGCTCTATAGTCGTAAACCTTAGCTTTTTTCTCTTGCCTTTATTGAAATTTTTCTTTCACTTTGCTTGTTTAGTTCTGTAAATAATCCTTCCATCCCATCACACACACAGTAAAAAGTGTCGGAGATCTGGAGTGCCTTAACAAGAGAAGGGAGATTATTCTTCTCGACTTGAAATTCTGCTCTGCATTCTACCGGATCGATTATTTCAAGGCTTAAAGTTTCGTAGTCGTCATACGGGAAGCAAGACACGACAACAACAACAGCTTTATTTTGCTGTTCTCTATCATTACATAGATATATAAAATTAAACAAAGAAAAAACAAATCACTTTTATGTAATGATTTAGAGCCTGGAGACTGAGTCAGTCTCTAGCTCCCATAAAAGGACGAATTCATCATCATCTATCGTTCTCTCATTATAAGCTACCAGTAGCTCGTCTCTAGCTTTTGCAAAAGACGCCATTAGCTCATTTTCATATTTTGTCGGGAAGTTGCCGTCGCGATGTTGCTTAACATGCTCACGCGAGTTGAACACGACACTGGTCTCGCCCCAGAATTCACACGGATTTCCCCGCGCTATCGTCTCTTCCCGTCCTGTTGCTTAAGGTCTCTAATATGAGTAAGTACATGGGCAATGCGATCGAGCAAAATGACTGCTTTACAATTATCAGCTGAAAAAAGTAAGTAACGCGCAAGATTGTTTTTGCTTTTAAAACACTGGCTTCGAGAAAAAAGGCACTAACGCATTTAATTTAAGGGAACTATTATATCGATGTAAATAGTTTTGGCTAAACTAAAAATGTTTCGGTGAGCCAAAAAAGAGAGCGATTACTGAAGTACTCACAATAAAGAATAATGACGATCTAACTACCTACCTACCTACATACCTACCTACCATTACAAAGTATATGGGTTATTGGCCAAACGTGAGGTCAAGATGGCGAGATATTGGCCAAGTTCTTTTTTTGCGTGTTTATGGACCGAGACGAAGTCGAGGTCCATAAACACGCAAAAAAAGAACGAGGCCAATATCCCGCCATCTTGACCGAACAAGCTTGGTCAATAAAGGATTTATTATATGACTCAAAGGACGCTATCAAGAGACAGTAAAACGCGAGACGAACGGGCTATCCCGAGAGGTCAAGATGGCTCCATCTTGACCTCGCGGGTAGCCAATCACAGCAGGAGAATTGATTCATCTTGACCGCTGAAAGAGCCAGTCATAACAAAGGATTTTATATAATTTTAGTGTACTTTTATAGGTTCACGGCTATCTGTGTGTGTGTCTGTCTGTCTGTCTGTCTGCCTGTCTCTATGGTTGCATTACTAGATCTATCTATCTCTCTATACAGAAAACCCCTCTTTGCGAGGAATAATATATTTGTTTATTATTTTTTTTCTGGTTACCACGGCAATTTCGCTGGTCCACAACTAGAAGGCTCTATCTTTGTTGTCACGCTTGTCACGCTAGCTGTCGTTTATTTCTAAACGAACACTGCAGCTACAATTCTTTGCTAATTTGTTTTATATAAGTGTGTTTTTGGAGCCATTTTCCACCTCAGGAGCCCCCTGCCTTTCATCATAAAGCTGGGTTGATGGGCAGAGGCAATCCTTTGGAAGAAAACAGAGGTGAGAAGCAATTTCACACGAAGTGGGCCGCTCAAAGTATTCGAGCGAGTGATGGCAATCCACGAAGTGAAGTTGTGTCTTTAGTCGTTTTGTGAGTGGGTTCCGGGACCTGGCGTGGCAATTTTGTCGAGTTTTGACTTGTAAACATTTACATTTACATTTACATGTATTGGGTCGGTAAAATCGTTCAGATATCACATCAACCGTAAACAATAAATAAAATAAGTAAATGAATAAGACACAGATGTACAAACTACTTAAACTATATGTAACTATTATTTAAGAAAAGCTGATAACCTATATTTAAAGGTTTCTAAGGTGGTTGATGAAACAATGGCTTCAGGGAGGCAGTTCCAGTCCGCTATAGTTTTTGGAAAAAACGAGAATTTAAAAACGTTTTTATTTGCATATGGCACGCGAAATTTAAATTTATGGCTTTCCCTCGTGCGACTCTCGGGGTGTTGAGTTAAATTTTCGGCTATCTATATCAATAAGACCACGAGTTAGTTTATACTTAAGTGTTAACCTAGACTGCCTTCTTCTTGTTTCCAGCGTGGTCCACCCTAAGCCTTTAATCATGTCCGTAACAATCGCATATCTATTATAATTCTGTGAGCAGAACCGAGCTGCTTTACGTTGAACCCTATCCAGAGCACTGATATCTTTCTTTAAAAATGGGTCCCGAGCCGCTCTGGCATATTCCAGCTTCGGTCGTACTAGGGATGTATATGCAATTTCTTTTACATAATGCAATCGGTGAAATATATTGCCAGCAGGACCGGGTGGCTCGACACGGTTCTAAAACATATCTGAAATGAAATTTGGCGGACTGTCTTGCGCCCGTTATCCAAGAAATTTTGGGTAACGGGATTTTGGATTTTGGTCACAAACGCGAACATGACAGACCAGTGAGAACAAGTGAAATCAAATAGCGTTATCGGGGTCGTGCTAAAAGAAGTGAGAAGGAAAATGTGGAACAAATTGGAAGACCTGGGGTCGAAGTTTGCCGCCAATGTAAACTTTTAACCTCAATAGGAATTTTTGTTTTCAAAACTTCAAGACAAAGTTGCGTGAATTTTGCTGTTGTCCGAGGGCGATTTTGGTTTTGCAAGAGAATAAACAGTCATAATAAATGAAATTGGGAGTTTCGGTCAGTTTCCAGGGTGATAAAGTCTAAAAAATGACCTTTTGGCAACGGCAGTGGCTCATTTCAACCATAGTCCGGGATTTGGGAA
>JAEMWC010000150.1:107500-125000 GCA_016490735.1 Pachyseris speciosa | reverse complement strand
AAATGGACATGCTCATAAGATCAAACAAAATCATACAACGTTTTAGAACTTAATTTTGAACGAGAGAAACGAAAGTGCATCTGTAACGGTCACTTGATTGAGAATTCAGAATATCTTCCATTTTGTTTTCGATGAAACACGCATAGGGCTTTCAAATGTCCTGATTTTTTTTTCATGCACGTCACTGTCCCTGAATCAGTTCACCTTGAAGTCTGCCATTTCTCGAGTCTCCAGTTTCCGGGCAAAATCTTCAGATGCCCGGATGAATTTCCTTTCTCTCCCGAAACAGGCCTTGTTAGAGTTGTTATCCTCATAAGGAGAAACAAATGAGTGGAAATAGAAGAATTTTATTTTATTTTACGCCACACTTTTCCCGCGCTTAGCACCGGCTACATGTCTTTGCTTTGTATGGTGATTGGCAGTCTTTGCGTGCGGCGTGATTGGTCAGTGGAATTACTTTGGTTATGGTTTTGATTCCACAAAACTCAATCGAAAACTGCTCTTTAATAAACAATTTAAAAGAACTTGATGGGCAGAATTTATAATTCATTAATGTGTTTAGGTTTTCATACTTACCAAAACACTGTCCCGTTTCTCCAGAGCCATAGTACCCCGCTTGGCATGCACACTTGTAATCTCCGTACACCAAACCACAGGCACATTGCGCTAACGAGTCACAGTTGCCGCTGCATTTGGATGAATCCGCGTCTTGTATTTCCCATACTTGTTCATAAGGATCTGTATAAGAACGGCAAAAAAAAAAAAAGAAGAAGAAAGTAAGAGAGAAAGAGATAAAAAAAAAAAAAAATGAATGAAGGATAGATAGAAAGCAAGCAAGCAAGGAAAAAAAAGAAGAAAGAAAGAAAGATGAATAATATACACGTTAATAAATGGCTTATATTAGGAAAAAAACAGCTGGAATCCATGTGACGTCATTTGGCATTACTTATTTTTTAGTATCTCTGTCATAGTGCCTTTCGCCCAGCATTTTAAGTGAAAATTATAATTTCTTGTTTTTGATTCAGTATCAACGATTGGAGTTTATGTATCACTTAATAATTAACCGTATACTGTGATCAGAGCAACTCTCGATTTCAGTTGATGAATGAGAATCTCTATAGGGGAAACTTCGTAAATGTAAATAGCTGATATTGAACTTTGCTGTGAGTGCTTGTTATTTATACCCATTTCACCGTTAACGAAATGTGCTTTCTTAAAGTTTGAAAAGAAAATATTTTGAGGATGGATATTTTTTTTCCATGAATTCAAGCATAAAAACTGCCCCTGAGGTTCGAAACTAGCTATAACTACCTTGTGAATGAAGTTGTTTCACGTTTGAAACGGACTGAGCAAACGCGGGCATTATAGGCATCAGTTATCTTGCTGGTACCTCTTTTCCTCCAAGAGACTCTGCTCATAAAGTGCAACTCTAACGTATGATAGCCAAGATCTTACAACGTGATCATTCAAAATGACACATTTGACGAGGAAATTTTTTTTTTTTGCATCGGCCTGTATTTTAAATCCCGTCTTTTATAATTTCTAATCTTTTCTAATGGTTCTTTGACAACCTTAGGGTATAGAGTTTAGTTAACGCTTTCTCACCTCCCCTTAGGTAGGTTGCCAGCTCAGCGAACTGGTCGAAGTTCTCCAAATGAAACGCCTGCTTGGTAGGGTCAGCAACGATCTGCTTCAGTCTGTCATAGTCAATGTTTCCCACTCCTATGGCGAAAACCTCGCCTCCTTGGTCACGTATCTCTTGGGCAAAGGCAACAGGACTGGCGTTACCCCACGGTACATTCCACTTGCCATCGGTTATAAGGATCACAGTTGTTTGGAGTGTCGCAAGAGTTCCTCTCTTGTCAGTGCTAAATACGCCGAAGCAGACCTCTCTAGCTAGTCTCATCGCCTCTTTCATTCCGGTTAAATAGCCCCACTTGCGACCCATGGGATTAAACTTCTCGTTAAACGTGCATTTGTTTTCTGTGATATCTGGTTCGGAAATCTGTCTAATGAAACGATCCGATGTGCTTGCAAAAGGAATTACTTCGACACGAGTCCCTTCGCTTGCGACACGAATCTCATTCAACAAATTCGTAACGAACTTCTTTTCCTCGTTGAAGTCATCACCCGATAAACTGCCGGAGGTATCGATAAGAAACAACAGATCGGCCTTCGAATTCTCAAAATATGAACTTCTGAGTTTCAACAACTCTGTTTGCGAGACATTAAGCCAATCTACTTGCGAAAAGGCAATCTGAAAATTCGTCACAACTGCGAGGAAGAGAAAGGCGTTCATTTTCGCTAACTCACCCTACGAGTTGTGAATGATTCTGTGGCAACGAACAATACAACAGGCTTTCTCGAAACCAGGTTCATCAAGAACTCCTCTACATCTCACATCAATATTAATTACTGACAGCGTTTTCCTGATGACAAAATTTCTGCAGCTGAACAAATTTGTTGAAATCATCCAATACTAAACCAGTTGTGAATCACGGTGATGAATCTTACGGTAAGGAGTTTTTATAAAATGTCTGCACAGCGGGGTGTCACGATGAGTTTTAAGGTTTTTATACTTTTTTCGGGACTCAAAAAGCTTGAGCAATACTAACATTCCTTTTCAACTCTCGCATCCGCTTTCTGCGTTTTCCAAAGTCGGTCAAGACTTAGCCATTAATTACTATTTATTTCAATATAAATGCAAAGAACACCGAGGTTTAATTACATTCCTAGGATTGGCGACATTGTTTGTTTTTCTTTCTTCGTTATATTCGTTTTGTCTAGGTGAGCTGCTAAAGACTTTATCCCGATCAACCAATTAAAAATGTTGTTGAATGTAAGAAAAAAAGAAAGAAAAAAATACTAACTCTCGGCAAAAACGAGCCAGAACTCCTCATTAGAAAGAACCTAATTATTCGCTTTCTCATAATTACAGTGATTACGGCCAAGCAAGAAATTGCTCACTGAAAAATTTACGCAGCTGGTAAAATAAACATAATGTCAATATACTAATTAATGCAAAAACGAGATTGAACTCCTCGTTAAGGTCTATCGAATTCTTTTCAAGAAATCATTTAACGAATTTATGATTGAAGAGTCATCACACTGTTCGCACTGTGTGGGCCACAAAAACATTCACTTTCTGGTCAAATATGGTACAATCCTGACAGACTGACCGGTCAGGTCAGTGGAATTCGAAAACAGCAACAAGATAATCAAAGTTTGCCGTTGATTTACCAAGCTCTGGCAACTCCTCTTTACAGTTAAGCGCCTACAAAAAGCACAAACCCTACCTTGTATACACTTGTTCCCTACTTTTGCCAGTTATAGATCAACTTCGAAAATACCCCGTACTTTTCCTTAGTGGATATGTGTATCAAGGGCGTAAAACTGTGCTCATTCAGTAATAAAGGCAAGATAAATTTTCAAATAAAAAAGAGTATCTTCGTTGAACCTATTTGATCTTGATCTTGCTGTTACAAAACTAAAAAAAAGGCGATGGAGAATAATTCCATGGACGTCAACTCGTGAGAAAATAGGACATTAGCGCGTGTTGAACTAAAAACGCCTTGAGGAAATGTTTGTTTAGCTGTCAACTCCTCTGAATTAAAGCATTTATTCTAAAATATAATTCTCGTGCAGTCGGTTTTATTTTTTAATGTTTGCAACGCCTCTCCGACTTCTTCTCAATAATGACGCTCTTAATTTTGCGACAAGAAGGGATTTTGCCGTTTCTCTTCTAAGTGTAAAAATTTATCGAAGGGTGAAAGTCGGTGAAGACGATTTGATAATGCTCGTGTCCGACGTACGAGGTTAATTAACCTTGTGCTAAGCAATTGGTGTCGCAGTCAATCTTTGCTCGTGTTGTGAATGCCATTTAAAGCTATTTAAAGAGGATCGTTGAAGAGGAATGAAAGTGTAAGACGATTAAAGAAGTCAAGACGATTATACTAAATAAACGGAGTGGCGTCTTTTGGATTGGTTGAAATGTTAACAACAAAGATTTGAGATTTAAACTGAGATAAAAGCCAAGCTAATGGTACTTAATAATCTCCCAAATGCGACGTGCTCAAAAAGTGCTTAGAATAGCCTACAATCCCAAAGGCAACAAAAGCAATAAACCGTGTGCATATGGAAACAAGCCGACGAAAGAGTCTCAGTCGTGGTTTCAAAACGATGAGTCATTTGCTAGCCTGCGTCGCAGACCCACCGTAATCTAACAAATTCTGGTACACAGAACAAGGACTCGGCGTTGCTTTGCAGACGTTGCTAGTCTAGATTACGTCTGGACACAGGCTAGTTACTTCCAGTAATGCTAGTCTTTTTCAACCTTCTAACGAGAGCTTTGCTAAGCGTCCCCAAAACGTCTGACACAAGCTCAAATCCAGCGCCTGATAGTTCTGAAACCCTTAATTACACCAAAGTTGCAGAAACAAGAGTTTGGTGCCAAATTGTGCTTTTAGATTCATCAAACAAACATGACTTCGTCGATTATACCGACGAAAAGAAAACCAGGGACATCTAGGACGGTGGTTCGATAAACACCAAACCGTGTGGCCGCGTTCAGACCGAAGAACCGAAAGGAATTACGTGACAGCCGAAGGCTCCGAGGAGGCGGTCGTGAATGCTGCTCAAAGCATTTGACCTTCAGGCATTTTTAACTCTTAATAGTTATTTCTGAAGGTCCGTACCTTTTGTTATGTATTAACTTATATAATTTTTGTATCAAGGAAAATTCAAGGTACAATAAAGATGTTGTTGTTGTTTCATTAACATCCTTGCCTATCCGAACCCCTCGAAAAGTCCTGATTCCTGCTAACATGGACGTTGACCAGCTGGTTGATCTTCCCATTCGATTCCCCGTTGCCGCTAACACGCCGGAACTGTCTGGCTTCTTCAAGAAGCTAAGGCACAAAAACACTATGCTTTATTGTTCGGTTTCCGTACCGTGTCCCGTGCGGGAGATCGCGGGTTTCAACCCGGCCCGGACCAACACTAAGAGTCTTTAAATAACTGAAGAAAAAAGTGCTGCCTTTGTAATGACATGTGCAAAACCTCGAGTCTATTTTTCTCGGATAAGGACGATAAACCTGTGACCCGTCTCACAACACTTGTTCCTAATAATCTATGGGACGTTAGTTTTTAGTCCCCGGTGGCTTAGTCTATCTATGTCTCTGATTTCAACTGTCTTTCCATTCATGCATGGGCTGGGTGGGTGCGATTAAATATGGACTGATAGCGACTGCGAGTGGCGCGTTTACATCCTGACGTCCAATATCACCCCACAGAAGAATTGTAAACCTTCATATTGTCTTTCAAATACAATATTCATCTAAGACAAAAGGAGTGTAGGAGCACTCAGGCCTGTGATTGCAACTTAATTTGATTCGTGCCTGACACTGGTGTCAATGCCCCTTCCTCATCGCCGCTGTTATTCTTCATAGCGTTGTTGTTGTTGTTGCACGCCATCACGTAGTTTCTTTTAAAACGCAGTTTACAAATCGCAAGCGACTTAAAATTATGTGTCTATTAGTATAGAATGTCTAGCATTATTTGGTGATTAACATGACAACTCGCTTACATACCCAAGGTACATCTGGTACCTTTACAACACTATTTTGTGAAAAAAAAATACTTTTTCAATTTCAATAGATTGTTAATCTCTTTAGGAAAATAAGAAACTTTTGCTCTTTAACACAAGTAATAACTTAACAAACCCCTCCTGGATAGGCGATTGTGAGCCATCAAAAGCGGGGAGACTGGAGCGAGGAGAACATGCATTTGGGTCAAAGTCTTTCTTGACGAAGCATTCTTCGATCTTTTAGGGCCGAGGGATAGTAGATAATTCCAAGACGATAAACACCATGGCAACGAAATACTATGTTAGATATTTTTCATTTGACGCAGTTAACGGGAGGCGATGACATCACGTGACTTGGAATTAAGCGGCGGTTACTTTGGGGAAGAGCCGCTTCTGACGAGTTTCCATACTGTCATTACCAAGTGATGTGGTTAAGAAAAGGAAAGACCTACTCATTGTCTTAAGTAGGCGAAGGGCGAATGAAATAAAACCTGACGGCAGTCGCCGTTTCTGTGTTGTAATGATCTCCCTCCGAAGTGAATTTCACGGGAAGTTGAATTTTTGGCTTAGTAAAATGCCCTTTGTTTCCGGTAAGGTAACTTAATACCCAAGTACTAACAGTTGAAATTATGCCTAACATTTCTAATATTTCCTTTTTAAAGATTATAATTGCCACTATATTGGGTTGATTCAAAACTGTGTATTCAATGAGGATGAAAATTATGAATTTTCATGATAAAGCCAGACTGCTTTTCTTAAATAACTTAAAGTTTAAAAAAAAAAAAGGGTTCTTTGCGTTTCTTTCCTCAATTTGTCCCATTGCTTTTTATGCACACACATAAAGACATGTCCCGGAAAGTTTCATAGCAGCAGGCCGAAATCACAAGAAATATAGTACGTGTTTGATTACCATACCTTTACGAAATATGCTTGTTTAGCTGTGAACGTAGCTCAGTATTGGTAATTAAACAATACATTTTGCAACCGTTTTTCAGCCGTGGGAGCCAGTGAACTTGTCTTCCGCAAATAAAGAGTCTTTCACTTGCTTGCCCAACATAACGCGATAAAACGTTTTCCGGATATTCTGGGACAACTTCCGTTGATCTTTTAAACCATATTCTGACCATCGATAGCCTGTGTAGCAGGCGTTTGCGTTCGAACAGATTTTACTGCATTCTGGTTGCTCTAAATTTGGGGACAGAGCAAAAATAGAAGAAAGGGGGCGGAGGGGACGCTTGTGGGAGGTGGAATACGAGTCCCCTAACTGCAACGACTGGAATCTCCGATAATCACTAACTCACCGAAATGGCTTCAAATCGGCCGGAAAAGCTGGCAAATGACAAAGGATACAACAAGGCAACAAAGTAAGCAACTTTATTTTCAAACAACAATAATTTCTACTATTGAAAACAAATCCATTCTCTACCCATACAAACCTTCGTAATTCAAATTCAAACCTTTGTAACACAACACCACCTTATACGCCGATACGCTAGAGCCGTCACGTTCGTGGCGTACGTCTTTTACCGTGAGCTTGGGCCGCCTGTGCTTCGAGGGAACACAACCTTCAGTGGGCCACGCTTCCGTAGTTCACTCTATCTGGAGCCCCTCCCAACCACAGAGAGCAGAGGAGTCCTATTTGACCATATTTCCAGTTAAATTCGCCGCACAGTTGCAGCTTGAATTGATCTTCCTGGTTAGACTCACCGTACGTGCGTGATCAGACAGCAAACAAACCATCGTGTTACGCTGCTGGAAAGCTTCGCTTTCCGGAATCGTCGCCCGACGATTGTCACGGATAGGCTTTCAACAGCAGCGTGACAGCAGCGTAACACGATCACATGTATGTGGTTTGATCACGTACGGTGATTCATCGACAAGATCGATTTGCGATGCAATTGTACGGTGAAATGGAAAGATTTTTTTTCCCTTTTTGCTGTTTTTCTCTCTTTCTTTCAATATTTTTTGTTTTAGCAAGTATGCCTTATTAGCAAATATAGCCTTTTTTTTCAATGAAGTTCCACGAAAAGCAACTGAGAAAATTTCCGATGAAGAAAGCTACGAGAATAAGGCTCGCATGGATAAAAACCAATAGGAAAATTAAACCACATGGGGATCGGCTTCCATATGACACTGATCGAGGTTGGCTGCCAGCTGATAATTTGCGGTCATAGAATGGAAACAGATACCCTGGCTCCAGAGGCCCGTTGAAAAAGAATATCCCTGAAAAGCCAAAATAAAACGAAAAAAAAAGATTCTCTGGCACCCTGGGCCGGTTGTTCGAAAGCCGATTAACTTAATCCAGGATTAGCGTCAACTTTGCTTGAAGTTTTTAACCTTTTGTATGAGAGTTTCTTTTGCTGCTTTTTGCCTTTGAGGATTGACGTCTTCTAATCTAAAGTTTTGCAGAATATCAGCATTGAACAACATTTGTGATAGAGAAATAAACTCCTTGGTTAATTTTTAATCTTGGATTAGGGTTAATCGTCTTTCGAGCAACCCGGCCCAGGGTAGGAAACAGACTAGTCAGAAGCACGTAATCGACTGCTTTTCAGAAGCGAAAAGCGAAGCCGGATACGTGTTGATTGATTCTGATAAGTAAGAGAAAAAATGAGGCCAATTTGTAAACTTTGGAAAAGGAGAGACTGATATGATAGTTTCTAAGTAACATATCAAAACGAAATTTATATTCCGGAAACTTTGTAGCCCATGATTTGGAAACACGGGTGAAACCAAGCAATTATAAACAATGTGATAATCATACCAAAGCAATATTTTGATCTACCTTGATTTCATGTTTATATATGCTATTTCATAGTAATGAAATCTAATGTTGTCTCCCAGCAGTACTTTCAATGTTAGCTCTATTATAATTTTAAGTATATGTTGTACCTGTGTTACTGTTCAACCGAATTGGGTGGACGAATTGTGATTAACAGTTGCTCATATATATAGATTTAGCCAAGCCTACTTGCCTAAATGGCAGAATTCCCTACCCTTTCATATACTTCGACTCATGACATCCCTACCCTTTCATATACCTGCTTGACTGAAATAATCTGTAGAAACCGCGCCAGAAACAACGAGAATGTGGTTAAAAAGGAAGCAGTTTTTGTCGTCGCGGGAGCAAATAAAGGAAGATCGTAGCAGCGTGGAGCTAGTCGATATTGCATTTAATTTTAGGTGTGATCTCTCACAACAAAGTCGAAGGAGGGGAAAATCAAAGCAATAGGTTTTCTAGTAGCGGGATGACAAAAGAAAAACACTAACCATTTTGATAGCTGAGTTAATCTTTTGTCTCACGATTGAGTCACAAAGATGTGGATCGCGACGTTTCGACCGCTATACTGTTGGTCTTCATCAGGCGATGGTGTCGACTGACTGCGTGTGAGTATAAGAAGCACCGTGGCTGGTGGTGATTGGTGCGTTTCGATCCTCACGTTGGCTGTTGTTGATTGGAGGATTTCGATCCTTGTCGTTCAGACTAGAAATTGTTCCCTCAGCGGTCCGCTTTGGTACTGATCGGCTGTTGTGTTGTTTGATCGTGGGTATCCACGCTTCACTGTTAATGATGTTAGGGTGAAGTCTTATGTGATTAGCCTCTTTAACCCTACGGGTGTACCGGTGTGGGTCTCGGTCAATATATTTAACTTCGTCCCAGAGCGGCTAATGTCCGGTCGCGTTGCTATGTTCTGAAACGGAGGATGATTGGGTTCGAGCAAGCAGTATGTCTCTATCGTGTTCCTTAATCCGTTCATGCATCGATCTTCCCGTCTTTCCAATATGAACTATGAACACAGCTTCGATTTTGCTCTTCTGTTCAATGCGAATAAAATAGAATGATGACCGCTTAAAAGCGCCTCGAGACTGGTAAACACAAGATTGTATTTTCCCTCTGAAGCTTCTTTACACTCCGTCTCAGAACTTTCAGGGCCCAGAGCAACAGCTTCAATTCCCTTCTTGCGAAGAATTGAGACCTGATCTTTCATCAGCGAAACCAGAGGAGAAATAACGAGGCAAACTGTTTGTACAACATCAGCTTCGCCTCGTTGAAAAATATTCAACGCGAAAGGTGCGATGTGGAAAGTGAGACTTTTTCCTGAAGCGGTCAGGGCGATCATCAAAACATCTCGGCCGCTTAAGTAAGCTTCTACATGTACTACTTTTTGTTGGTTATCTTTAATGTCGTTGAAACCAAGCTTACGTTAATCGCTTCCTTCGCATTCATTGCCGTCATACTCCCGGTCGCTCTGATGTCAATGAAGGATTAAGTTTACTGGAAAATGATTGGATTTTTAAACTACCACACCCCCGACACACCGCCGACATGAAATCAGGTTGGTAAAAATTGGTGTGCTGCATGTGAGAAGAGTCGGTTTTCCCCCCAGACCGTTAACCCTACGAAAACGGACTTTGAGAAAGTCTAACACCCGAATTTAATTTCAAAGTTGTAGCTTAGCTTACCGCCATGTATATTATATTACAAGATGGGTGCTGTGAACGCCATTTCGGGTTGTCATTCTTTGTTTTCTCTTGCATAATCGAGGTCTTTTTACGATTTAATCGTACAAGAAATTATATGCTCGTATTTTGTTGTCATGGCATTCCGTCCCTGTGGTGCTGTACAAATTTTGCACTTGTTGTTGTTGTTGTTGTTGTTCGTTGTTGCAGCGATAACCGTAATTTTAATTTACAAGCTTTACCATATTTTACTGCGTTTAATCGGTTTCTTTGCTTTGTATTTTACACTTTTCCAATTCTTAAATCGACGTTTTGTTAAGTTTTATAATTCAAGAAGAAACGAGTTTTCCCTTATCGTTCAGTTAATGCCTTTTTGTTGAGGCGAAGGTTTCACGCTATAGTCACTGTCTTCAGTTGCATAATACTAGCAAATCGGTTAAAAATCTGCAAGGTATAAACTTACCTCTAATACAGTTCAGGTTTCTGACCTTAAGGTGCCTGTTAAAATTCTCCATGAAGATTTCGATAATCATTTCTTTTTTTGCTGCGGTAAGGCGAGAAATTTGAAAACTTTTGTTCAGTAGTATTTTGTTTTTCACGGCCGTTTAAACGGTTTCAACATGTGTTCAACACTTTGTTGAACCAAATGTTGGGTGCGTTTGAACAGGTCGTCCAACATTGTTTAAAGAGTCAAAAATGTTGAAAGCTTGTTGAAAGCGTGTTGAATCAAATTTAAATCGGTTTAAACTTTCATTCAACATCGATTCAACTTTTCCTTTGTTCTCGAAAATGTTGAATGGTGTGGAAGCCGTTTGAACAAGTTTTAACAAGTCTAGGGTAGAGCACACGCATGTTCACATGAGTCCGCAAAAGTCAATATGGCGTCTATCGTTTACCTAAACTGTGAACATTCTCCCGAAGATGGAAGCCAAGTGGAATCAAATCCAGTGCTCCCAAACAAGAATCGAAAATTGGAAGGTAAGAAAAGTTGTAGAGCCTCAAAATTTTCCAGAAAATGGAGCACTGAAGAAATAAATGACCTCATCGATGAGTTTGAAAGGCGTCCCTGTTTGTGGGATGTTTTCAATCCCGACTACCACAAGCCTTACAGGAAATTGAAGATGAAATGGGAATAAGTGCAGAAGAAATTAAGAACAAGATAGTCTGTTCAGGACTCAACTTGGGCGGGAGATGGCAAAAGTGAAGACTAAAAAATTTGGTCAGTGTACAAGTGAGAACTACAAACCTGTGTGGCTGCACTGGGAAAAACTTCAGTTTCTCATCCCAGTTATGCAAAAGTAAGGATAACCTTCATGGAAATACATGTGTGCCAGCCCGTGATTCATTAAGTCCTGCCCCCTCCGACGAGCTTTGTAAACTTGACACTGTGTCTTTGTCATCAACTGCTTCGTTTTATCCCTGGTTACCCCCAGTGGTAATTCAAAGCAGTCATCAAAGAAATAGCTAGATACAAAGAAAGAAGAATTTCTGACCACTTGTATTCAGGTACTTCAGGAACCCATACATGCAGCCTAAAGCAGAAACCCAGCCACAGTGCCCATTCTCATTGTATGTAGCACAGAAGCTATCTGGCCTTGACAGAAGGTTAAGGGCAATTGTTGAAAAGAGGATCAGTGACATTATATTTGATTTAGAATTAAATTGCCAATCACTGAATGCACAGCCAACCTACCAAGTTGATTAGGCTCAAATAGTGGTCAAGATACTTATGGAGGGCTGCGGCAGTAGCTGTATATCAAAGACGTGTCAATTCCAATCAGATCTTACTCTGTTTAAATGACGCTTGCAATTTTGCTGAATTTACTGTTCAACTGTGTACCATTGAAGGCATTCAGCAGTTGCATATTTGAGATGAGCGCAGGTGTTCCATAGTATTTTTATTCATTTTTTCATTTGGAGAAAATGTTAAAATTATGTCTAAGCTCCCTTTGTTGGAAATTCGTACAGGAAAATGTTTACTTGTTAATGTTTAAAATTGGGAGCCACCCCTTGCTCTGTTAATAGGCTTTTTTAAAGAGGCATCATTTTACTAAAAATAGCAAAGTCATTTAAGTTTTGACTTTTTTATGCAGGTTACTGTCTTTGTAATTTACATTCCTTTGAGATTACATCATTTACACAAGACAAGAAAAAAATGAGGTGAATGTGGGCACTTTCCTTGGAAGGTGCTGATGTTAAATATGCCCTTCTGGGTTAGGGATGATAGCAAGGGGTAACAGATTATTAAAATCCATTTGGAAACCAAGCTTGGCCTTGTCTGATAGAAAACAGAACACCTCATTTGGTAAAACTGGCTTAATTAGGAGGTTTTACCTTGATGAATTCTACCCCTGAGATGTTCAAATACAGTGGAATTTTGCTCGTTGTGTTTTAAGTTTTTGATGTACAAAAATAGACGTAATAAATATAAGTCATGTGGCTTATTTTGTTTTATTCATGTTATTAAAGCTTAAATGGCAACCTGATACTCATCATTAGAGACTAAGTTGACTCTGTTGAGAATATGTGGTATTCTTGTGAACTGTAGGTTATGCCTACTTGGGTGGTGGTAGAGACAAACTCCCATCCTCTAACTGGGTCTGGAAGGGTATTTTCGGGATCCGGGATTCGACCAAAATAACGTGGGGGATTTGGGAAAACGCAAAATATATTGATGGGATTCGTGATTTGACTGCTACCTGGAAAGCGGGATTCGCCAAAATTTGTGAACGGGATGCGAGAATTTTGGCCTGTCTGCCGGGAAAGCGGAAATCGTCACGACTCAAATAAACTTTCGATCAAGTGGCGAAAACGCGAATCAACCAGGCGAACGCTGAGTAGGGTCTCCTTTCAAAACAAACGCAAAAAGAAAAGAACAGTCCCTGGATAATGGTCAACTCTCAAGTAATCGACAGGCAATCAGATAAAATTAAACAAAGAGTATTTTGTTTTAACCGACCGGATGACAGGAAACAGAGGAAACACAAAGAACGTGCACGTGGTGTAATGGCATTGAATGATCGCACAACTGCTCCAACTCTTTTATTTCATTGTAATCTAAGGGGATTTTTCGACAGTTTCACGGCCAATCATGTATGACAAATCATGTATGACAAATAATGCATGCCAGCTCTTTCCAGATGGTAAGAGTTTCGGTGTCGTTCTTTCTGGCGGTCACAGATGAGGCTTCAGTAGCGCCAGAAACACAGTGCTCATTCAATTTTCCTCTAAGCGACGATCACAGAGAATTTTTTAAATTTCAAAAACACTTGAAAATCTTCAGCGGATTAGAGGAAATGCAAGGAGCAAAGGCCTCGGAGAGAACCCCGAGGCGCACGATTGCTAGAGTCACACCATATCGAGACCTTTTCACTAAGGACGCAAGATGCGTGGCAGTTTATATTTGACACCCTTATCCGGGAATGTATGTTTTGGAATTTAAAAAAAAAAGAAGACGGGATTCGGGAAAGAAAAGAAAAAAGTGCGGGATGCAGGATTCTCGTGAAAATTGAGTGGGAATGCGGGATTAAGACTTCCCCCCTTCCTTTCCAGACCTGTTTTATTTCTATTGCCCTGGAAATGCCACATTTGTTTCACACACCACCATCTGATGTTCTTCCATTAGTTCCATTAGTTTTTTTGTCTGTATATAAACTCTCATAACTAGGGCCCGCAATTGCCATGAGAACTATAGAATGTGTGTGCTTATAATTCTAGTAGTGGGAACCTGAATTTGCGGGTGGTTGCATAACAATATGTTTGCCATCTATGGCATCCACGCAGTTGGGGTATTGCCAAGTTTCTTCAAAATTATCGGCAATTGTGATACATTCTTCCACTGATGAAGGCACTTTGAGAAACGTTTTCCCAATGTTTCTGACAATAGCATCACATACCTCTTGGACAATGTAGGATATTGCGGCCACTGAGATTCGAATTGATAACTAAGAGATCTGTATGTCTCCTCTATGGCCAAGAATCTAATAGTAAGAGTTAATCGCTCTGCGGGAGAAATAATCTTGTGCCCACCTAATACTTGTTTAGGTGTTATGTCTCCCTCAATGTTGCTAAGTAAATTGATAAAGTCTTGATGACTCATTAGCATCATCTCTTGGTACTCGGACGAGTCTCTAGAGCTGAGCTCTTTAACAATATTGTAAAAATAACCTTTCATATCTCGTCGTTTAATCCATCGTCTTGTTTTCCCTCTTCTTTTTGGGCTCTCTTCCTCCATCAATTCTACATCAATTCTAGTCGGTCTCGAGACCTCTGGCACAGTTTTTCTCAGTACGGACCTCCCAGCCGGCAAATGACATATATGAACTGAGTAAAATTTAGAAGGATTTGTATGGAGTCAGTAGCTAGAGCATAACAGTGCTAATATCTCGCTCTCAAATTGTAAGAAAGGCTGGGTTTTGGCAAGTAGGCCTTTTTATCGTGTTCTATCTGAATATCTGAACAAATCCCATAATTTCACAAATTTGGTTTTTGTGACGTCATCACTTTAGTACTCTATGGTGCTCCGCTAAAAAATCAGCCTATGGTTAAAGACATTACAGAGCCACGTGAAAGGATTTTTTTGGAAGCATGAAGCCACGTGAAAGGATGTTTGTGGAGGCATGGATTCCTCACTGTTGTTGTTGTTGTTGTTTGTGGAGCGGATTATCTCAGAATAATTTAGAATAACTTGTAATAAAATAATTAATCAAACATGCGATTTTGAAACGGATTATGATGCCAGAACTTTAAAATTCAGCAATCTCGAACAAACTAAGCAAGGCGCTTGTTAATTCAAAAGGTGTATTGCTAATTTGAAATGAAATTAAGCTTTTTCTCTTGATCTGCTATTGTTCTCAAGGAGATTAAGTCAAGCCCAACATTGCTGCGAAATGACGTCAAAGAGCAAAGGCGGTGCCTTAAAGGGCAAGGTATGCTTGTGCTACTTAGATTATTAGTCTGTGGATTATCTGGAATCTTACACGCATTAACAAGGATGTTACTAGAGAAAAGTGTTTCTTGCGCATAAAATCTGAACCCCTTTAATTAATTTTTGGTTCAGAAAAAGAGAGCAGATAATGCGAGTTACATTATAAGAGTAATACTACTACTACTACTACTACTACTACTACTACTACTACTACTACTACTACTACTAACAATAATAATCATAATAATACTAATAATAATTTAAACATATATACAGAATTGCTGCATCAAAACAAAACATTTTTTTTAACGATGGGATAAAGGCAGCCAAACAGCTACGACGGAAGTATGAACGTACTTGGAGGATGACTGGGCTTGAGTCAGATAGATTACGGTTTAAGAACGCGCGCAATCGTGCAAACCACGCAGCGGAGCTGGTACGACGTGAATACTACACCAACTTTATTAATGACAATAGTAGCGACCAGCGAAAACTTTTCAAAGCGGTCAGTACGTTATTGAGTGAAGGATCTGAAGAACAATACCCTCCACACGTTGACCCCATCTGCTTAGCGGATGACTTTGGCAAGTTTTTTGTACGCAAGATTAACAACATTCGCACTAGATTGGATACACTTGACACTCTTCCGCGTGAATCAGGCACGTTAGCCGCATATTCTGGACCATTGTTTAATAGATTCCAACCTGTCACGGTAGATGAGGTCAGGAGACTTGTCTCAAGCTGCCCGAACAAGTCTTGTGGAAATGATCCCATGCTTCCTCAAACTGTAAAGGATTGCATTGATAAACTTTTGCCAGCTATTTCCAGCATGGTTAATCTATCCCTGACTGAAAGTCACTTCCCTGACATCTGGAAGGAGGCTCTCGTGAGGCCCTAGTTGAAAAAGCCCGGAATTGACTTGGTCAAAAAGAACTACCGCCCTGTGAGTAATCTTGCTTTTCTCTCGAAGATTACTGGAAAGGTTGTAGCTCAACAAGCATCTCAGCATATATCAGTTTGTCAACTGTGTCCTGATTTTCAGTCGGTCTATCACCAACATCATAGTACGGAAACGGCACTGTTGCGCGTGCGCAATGACATTCTGGTAAATATGAATAAACAGCATGTTACTCAGTTGGTATTTCTAGACCTTAGCGCCGCGTTTGACAAGGTTGACCATGGTGTCCTCCTAGGGCGTCTAGAACAAAAGTTCGGCATCTGTGGAGACGCGCTAGCTTGGTTTAGGTCTTACCTGACAGAGAGATCACAGCGCATATTAATAAAGGATGCCAAGTCAGCCAGTTTTGACCTAAAGATTGGGGTACCTCAAGGCTCCTGCTTGGGACCACTGTTGTTCTCGATCTATGACAAAACCGAATTCATGATCATTGGTACGAAGGCGCAATTACGAAAGATCCACCAGAACAGCCTGATTGTTGTTGAATGTGAGGTGTTTCCCAGTGATGAAGCGATACGGAATCTAGGGGTGTGGATAGACAGTACTTTTACATTGAGCGCCCATATCACAAAGACCTACAAAGGCGCATTCTACCACCTACCTAACATCAGGCGTATCAGAAAATACTTAGACAGGGACTCAACTGAGATATTAATCCACGCATTTGTAACTAGAAGACTGGACTATTGTAATGGACTTTTATATGGACTACCTAGCTATTTAATATCTAAGCTACAGCGTGTTCAAAATGCGGCGGCAAGATTACTATACCGTGTACCTCGGTATTGCCATATAACACCATTACTACGTGAATTACATTGGCTTCCAGTGAGGTCCAGAATTAACTATAAGATTTTAATTATCACCTTTAAAGCAATTTATGGGACAGCTCTTAAAGTGCCCCTAACCTCAAAAAAGTTTTTTCGCCTAAATAAATCTTCTTATCATTCGAAGTATTTCGGCGAAAGAATTATTGGATTTGGTTGAATCCTCGATTTTTTATGGACAGCCAAAGTCTCATTCAATTTGTTGCACGGCCGAGTAAAAGGGAGTCTGGGTCCAACGAGGCTGGTGACGTCATTCCGGGAACGATTGAAAGATAGCTTCTCAGTCAATCTCTGTTTTTGCAAGCGTTTGCTGGGGTCATGGAAGCACATATTGGAGGGTAAAAGCCTGGCAGTAGTCAAAATTGTGTTGGAATCATCTCCTCCTCGTCCTCGGAGTCAGCGTCAGGCTATGTGTAGGGTGAAGACCACATTAACTTCATTTCTGAAGTGGAGCTAGAACGGGATCGGCGAGGAGTCAGTGAATTAGCATGGCCTCTGAAATGTATTTTGATTGTTGACGTTGGAAACCGGTTTTAATAGAGCGCTTGTGTCGAAGACTGTAGGACTCATGAAGCCGAAAAATTTAAACGAAGTTAGATTGATGAGGTTTTCCTAAAGGTACACATCGAGGAACAATTATTTTAGCTGCCATTACACTGATTACATTCTGGACTACTTTGTGTCGCTGCTGATAAATCCTTTGTGTATCCGATACGCAGCACACCGAATATCACAATGCATTG
>JAEMWC010000150.1:100000-102500 GCA_016490735.1 Pachyseris speciosa | reverse complement strand
TTTTAAAGCTAGTCTCTTTGCTGCGGTACCCACTTGTTATAGTATACTGTTGACGATTAACATTGTTTTTGTTTTCATACTATGGGTTGTTGTTTTTGTTGTTGTCGGTTTTTTGTTTTGTGTATGGCTTCACTTTTTCCGTATATAAAGCCATGTATTGCAAGATACATAAAGACCGTCTCTCACCTTCTTTGCGAACAGTAGTCTTTCTGTTTTGGTTGTGGAGTACAAGATGAGCTCTTTTGATTATGACTAATCCAGTGGGAAAAGCAGTTGCTACTGAATTAAAGAGTAGGAAGGAGCGGGCCAAAGTCCAATTTCGCTACCTCACCGAAGAATGCTGGAGATGTACCACCAGATGACCCTGGACAAGAGAAAGTTTTTATTTTTATTTTATTTTATTAGCTTCGCCAGAGACCTGGCAGGGACACTACAACAGCGTGCGCCAATTACTGTAGGCCCATAACTGCAAATCCCTCCCCTGTAACCACATTCTAGTAGAGATAGACCACCACACCGGGGACTACGTCCCCTACTCTTTTCGAACAGTGCGTGGGTTCTTTAACGTCCCACAGAATCAATTATGAAGAGTTGTGAGACGGGGCCTACGGTTTATCGTCCTTATCCGAGAAGACTAGAAAGTCTAACCATTTGCAGATATCATTACAAAGGCAGCTCTTTCTCCTCAATTATTTAAAGACCCTGAGTGTTGGTCCGGCCGGGGTTTGAACCCGCGACCTCCCGCACGGTAGTCCGGTGCTCTACCACTGAGCTAACCGGTCGGCGGTGGAAGATGGAGTACGAAGAAGGTGGAAGAAGGAGTGCGAAGAAGATGCATTCCGAGTTTACGGAGCTCTTACTTTCTGGCCATGGCCAAACGGTTTTCAACACGGAGGCCAAAAAGACTGTGGTACAAGACTACCAACGTGGCCTAGCCGTTACTACTCGTCACTAGCCGTTAGTCCACATTAATATATAATAGCCGTTACTTCTCGTCACTAGCCGTCACTACACATCACTAGCCGTTATTCCACGTTACTAGCCGTTGTTCCACCTTACTAGTCATTACTTCTCATCACTAGCCGTTTCTAGTCATCACTAGCCGTTATTCCACGTTCCTAGGCATTACTACTTGTCACTAGCCGTTTCGACACATTACTAGCCATTATTCCACGTTACTAGTCATTACTACTCATCACTAGCCGTCCCTTAATATCACTAGCCGTTATTCCACGTTGCTAGCCATTACTTCTCGTCACTAGCCGTTACGACACATTACTAGCCATCATTCCACGTTACTAGCCGTTATTCCACATTACTCGGCATTACTACTCATCACTAGTCGTCACTACATATCACTAGCCGTTAGTCCACGTTACTAGCCGTTACTACTCTCACGAGCTGTTATTCCACGTTCCTAGAAGTTACTAGTCATCACTAGCCATCATTCCACGTTAGTAGCCGTTAGTAGTCATCACTAGCCGTTATTCCATGTTACTAGCCGTTATTGGTCATAACTAACCATTACTCCACGTTACTAGCCGTTACTACTCGTCACTAGCTGTCACTACACATTACTAGCCGTTATTCCACGTTACTAGCCATTACTACTTGTCACTAGCCGTTGCTACACATTACTAGCCATTATTCCACGTTACTAGCCGTTACTACTCGTCACTAGCCGTCACTACATATCACTAGCCGTTATTCCACGTTCCTAGTCATTGCTAGTCATCATTGGCCGTTGTTCCTGGGTACTAGCTATTATTATTTGTCACTAGCCGTTTTTCCACGTTATTAGCCACTACTAGACATCACTGGCCGTTATTTTACTTTACTAGCTGTTACTACTCGTCACTAGCCGTCACTACAGTTCACCAGGCATTATACCACGTTACTAGCCGTGACAACTCGTCACTAGCCGTAACCACACATCACTAGTCATACTAGTCGTTGCTACTCGTCACTAGCCGTAACCACACATCACTAGTCATACTAGTCGTTACTACTCGTCACTAGCCGTAACCACACATCACTAGTCATACTAGTCGTTGCTACTCGTCACTAGCCGTAACCACACATCACTAGTCATACTAGTCGTTACTACTCGTCACTAGCCGTAACCACACATCACTAGTCATACTAGTCGTTGCTACTCGTCACTAGCCGTAACCACACATCACTAGTCATACTAGTCGTTACTACTCGTCACTAGCCGTAACCACACATCACTAGTCATACTAGTCGTTACTACTCGTCACTAGCCGTAACCACACATCACTAGTCATACTAGTCGTTGCTACTCGTCACTAGCCGTAACCACACATCACTAGTCATACTAGTCGTTACTACTCGTCACTAGCCGTAACCACACATCACTAGTCATACTAGTCGTTGCTACTCGTCACTAGCCGTAACCACACATCACTAGTCATACTAGTCGTTACTACTCGTCACTAGCCGTAACCACACATCACTAGTCATACTAGTCGTTGCTACT
>JAEMWC010000150.1:65000-97500 GCA_016490735.1 Pachyseris speciosa | reverse complement strand
GAGCATAGCCCTCGGCGCATCCCACATTGCGCATTAAGTTGCATTAAGCATTAACAAAGGATAACGGACTGGCTTAAAGGTAACAAATTGTCGCTAAACATTGCCAAAACAACTTATATCGTGTTTTGAGTCCCAAACACAAAACTTTTATTGTTAACCACAACACCTATAACTACTGTAATAATTTAAGGTTCTCAACCTATCCTTCCAATTTAAATAGGATTTTTCTTCTGAAGGAACGCATCGTCAGAATTATATGCGGAACTGAATCTCATGCTCATACCGCACCGTTGTCGTTAATATCCTGGACATATTTAACATAAACACTTTTGTTGTGGCTTGTTTTATGTACTCTTATCACAATCACCTTCTTCCTAACACTTTTGATAATCTCTTCTCATAGATTGAAAGGTTCTTGACAAGCCTACACAGACTCCCCTATGTGGTTTTAAGAATTGCGATGCGTTTTATATTTGCCTTCAAAGTTTCGCTCTTACGAGCATGTCTTTTAGCGATTTTCCTATTTTGTATGACATAATGGGCGGCGTAGTGTAGATAGTTTTCAGCAATGCCTGGTTTTGAATTAGACTCCATTTTTGCATCAGTATTTGTTTAAGGTTTTTCACTGCTGGGTGAAATGTTGTGACAAAAGGCATTATTCTCTCGTCAGTCTTTTTCTTTTGTTTTTGCAAAGCCGACCCGGTCTTCCGGCAAAGGTGACCTCGGATAGTGTTCTCTCCACTAACTGTTTTGGATAACCGCGAGCCTCCAGTCGCGTACTGATGTTAGAGAGGGCCTCCTGGAAATTTCGTTCCAAGGAGTTTGTACGTAGAAGTCTGATAGCTTCTCCTTTTATGAAACTTCTTTTTACACCTGGTGGGTGACAAGAGGTATAATGTGTATATTGGAAGGTCTCGGTCGGCTTGTAATGGGTTATGATGTCAAGGATAGATTCTTTAGAGAACCTTTCTTCTTTATATACTGTTGTGTCAAGGAATGTGGTTTCTTTCTCTGAAATTTCAGCTGTGATTTTATTGTTGGATGGAATGTGTTAGCTTGTTGTATAAATCGATCAATGTTGCATTTTTGTACGTCCCATAGGGAGAAAACGTCGTCGATGTAACGTTTCCACACCGTCGGCTTAATTTTGCTTTGATTAAGCATACGTGTTTCATCTCAGCCATGAATATGTTGGCGAAAGCGACCCCATTTTCGTTCCCATCGCCGTTCCATGGATTTGAAGACAATTTTCTCCGTTGAATTGGAGCAAATTTTCCTTTAGTATAAGGCCGAGCATTTCTCTGAGATAATGTGGCGGGACGGGGGGGGAGGGGGGGGGGGGTGTTTTCGATACCAAGATTGTATCATGTGAAACTTTCGTTTCTTCTATAAAGTTAATGAAATCTGTTGTATCTTTTAGATACGATTTCAGTTGTCTTTATAGTAATGGGTTGAAGCAAACTATCCACAAAGGACGATAGTCTCTCAGTCGGTCCTTCGCAGCCTGAAATTTATAGGTCTGCCGACCGGTTTTGGTTTTGAGATTTTTGTGAGGGTGTAGAAAATTGGTATTCTTGGCGGATTAGGAGTTTGTGAAAGCCATTTTTTGTCATGTCATCTATGTGTTTGCCTTGGTGGAGTTGAGTAATAATCTCATTTACTCTCTGCAACGTCTTAGTGACCATCGGCTCTTTAAGAGGTTGATAGTGGCTAGCAACGTGGAATCACGGCTAGTGATGACTAGTAACGGTTAATAACGGCATATGATGGCTTATAATGTGTAGTGACGGCTAGTGATGACTAGTAACGGCTACTAACGTGGAATAACGGCAAGTGACGATTAGTAACATGAAATGTGAAATAACGGTTAGTGATGTGGAACAACCGCTTGTGACAAGTAGTAACGGTTAGTAACGTGGAATAATGGCTCGTGATGTGTAGTGACGGCTAATGACGAAAAGTAACGGCTAGTAACGTGGAATAACGGCTAGTGACGAGTACTAACGGCTAGTAATGTGGGACAACGGCTAGTGACGAGAAGTAACGGATAGTAATGTAGAATGATGGCTAATGATGTGTAGTGACGGCTAGTCATGACTAGTAGCTGCTAGTAATGTGGGATGATGGCTAGTAATGTTTAGCGACGACTAGTGACGAGTAGTAACGGCTAGTACTGACGATTAGTAATGGGTAGTATCGTGGAATAATGGCTAGTGTTGTATACTGATGGCTAGTGATTAGTAGTAACGGCTAGTAATGTGATATAACGGCTAATGACGTGTAGTGACGGCTAGAGATTACTATTATGGGTATTAACGTGGAATAACTGCTATTGATGGCTAGAAACGGCTAGTAACGTGGAATAACGGCTATTCATTCATAGTGACTGGTAGTGACGATTAGTAACTGCTAGTAGTGTGAAATAACAGCTAGTGATATGTAGTAACGGCCAGTGATGTGGAAAAACGGCTAGTGGCAAGTAGTAACGGTTAGTAACGTGGCTAGTGATGTGTAGTGACGGCTAGTGACGAGTAGTAACGGCTAGTAACGTGGAATGATGGCTAGTTATGTATAGTGACGACTAGTAATGACTAGTCACTGCTACTGACGTGAAATAACGGCTTGTGATGTGTAGTGACGAGTAGTGATTTATGGTGCCGTTAAGTATAGTAACGTGGTATAGTAAAGTGGATTAACGGCTAGTGACGAGTAGTAATGGCTAGTAACATGGAATAAGGGCTAGTTACGAGTAGTAACGGTTACTTTCACGGCTTGTGACGAGTAGTAACTGCTAGTAACGTGGAATAACGGGTAGTGACGAGTAGTAACGGCTAGTAACGTGGAATAACGGGTAGTGACGAGTAGTAACTGCTAGTAACGTGGAATAACGGGTAGTGACGAGTCGCAACGGCTAGTAACGTGGAATAACGGGTAGTGACGAGTAGTACTGGCTAGTAACGTGGAATAACGGGTAGTGACGAGTAGTAACTGCTAGTAACGTAGAATGATGGGTAGGAATGTGTAGTGATAGCTAGTGACGAGTAGTAACGGCTAGCAACTTGAATGGTTAGTGATGGCTAGTAACTGTTAGGAGCATGGAATTACGGCTTGTGATATGTCGTGACGAGGAGTAATGTAGAGTGCTGTTAAGTAATGTTAAAGTGTCTATATCGTCTTCTATTTTTTTGTGGTTCTGGTATATATACATAACGAGTAGATTGCTGTTCAAAAAAGGTTTTTCGAATTCCGCCGTATTTTTGCCCTGAAATCGCCGTTCAAATTTCCCGCTTGAGCCACGCCCATCAGACCTGACCGAGCTAGTAAGGGGCATGGGTCTATTCCTGATTTGACGTCACAAACTGATTTGCATCGCATTAAGTCTTTGTACACATGCATGCAAAGCAGTTTGTGACGTCAATTCAGGAATATACCCATGGCCCTTACTAGTTTGATGGGCGTGGCTTAAGCGGGAAATTTGAACGACGATTTCAGGGCAAAAACACGGCGGAATTCGAAAAAACCTTTTTGAACAGCTATATACATACATATACATACAAACATACATACATACATACATACTTTATTTATTTATTTATACACGGTAAAATCTTCAGTTTGTAGTACATTAATAAAATTAATTAAAACAACACTGTTTGATTAGATTGCCGTGTGGGAGCCCGACTGACAATCGCTGTAAAATTTGTCAAGTTCCCTAGCTTTTAAAATATCCAAGAGAGTCTGATTTTCTTAAATTTACGGGTAGGCTATTCCATAGTAGCGCCCCGCTGTAGCCCAAGGCACGCTTACAATAGCTCGTGCGTGGCTTGGGCAGGTTTAGTTTAATCTCAGAATCTCTTAAGTTATACGGTGTACTACGGATGCTAAATAAATCCTGCAGGTACGCTGGGAAAACCCTTTAACTATTTTAAACATTAACGTCGCCTTAAGCTTTTTCCTTCGTGTGGAGAGATTGTCCCATTTGAGCCTATTTAGGAGGATACTGGCACTAGTGTCATAACTGGACCTGGTAATGACCCTGGCAGCCCTATTTTGGAGTTTCTGGAGTTTTTCACTCAAGGTAAGGCTGAGTTCATCCCAAACAGGGCAGCAATAGTCAAAGTGGGGCAAAATCAACGCTTGGTAGATTTGAAGAGCGGTACTTTCGGAAATGAATGGTCTTATTCGTTTAAGGGCGCCTATGGCTGAGGATATCTTCTTACTAATTTCTTCTATATGTTTTGTCCATGAAAGGTGTTCGTCAATAAACAAGCCCAGCGATTTAGCTTCTTCGACTTTTTTGATCGATTTCCCGTCGATCTCAATATCGATCTGGTTATTCGATAGAGCATGCATTCGTTGATTTGACCCAATTACCATGAATTCAGTTTTAGCGATATAAAGGCTTAACCTATTAGTTATAAGCCAGCGCTGAAGATTTCTTAGTGCTAAGTTTACAGCAATCTCAAAATCAGTCATTGTACTGGCAGCGAAGGTTATATTAGTATCATCGGCGAAAATTCTAGGCGAGGCTGAAGTGAGGCAACTGGGAAGATCATTAATATAGACTAAGAATAGGAGTGGACCAAGATTGCTACCTTGTGGGACGCCACAAGAGACTGGGGCAGTATTTGATAAATGGCCATTTGTGCTGCATTTTTGGCTTCGGTCAGAAAGATAAGATTCAAACTATTTGAGACTACTCGCGTCAGCACCATATTTCCGAAGCTTTCGTATAAGGATACTATAGTCGATGGTGTCGAAGGCCTTTTTCAGATCGATGAAAATTACACCATTTACAAGGCCGTTATCGATATTGACCGACCAACTATTTGTGGCTTCAATCAATGCAGTGAGTGTACTGTGTAATGATCGGAATCCAGATTGGCAGTGAGTTAGTAAGTTGTTATCATTAAGGTAGTCACAAAGTTGGTCGTATATAATTTTTTCGAAAATTTTGTCAACGGTCGGAATAATGGATATGGGTCGAAAGTTGTTCGGGTCGTCCCTTTTGCCCTTTTTGAAAATAGGAGTTACTCTAGCGAGTTTCCACTCAGTTGGAAAAATCCCAGTGTTAATCGACTTTATAAATATTTGAGTGAGCGACGGTGCGATTATGTTGCCAGCCATTTTAAGAAGTCTAGTTGGAATGTTATCTAGGCCCGCAGCTTTCCTTTCGTTTAGTTTGGTCAACAGTTTGCGAACTACGTTCACTGATGGATCTTTCAGAGAAAAAGTTGTTTTAGTTGCTTCAAGGTAGGACTCAGGCTCGACATTAGATGACGGTATTTCTGAGGTTAGTTTCTCACCAACGCTTGAGAAATACAGATTTAGTTCTTCGGCTATCTCAGAAGGTTCAGTTATAGATCGCTCCCTAACATTAATTTCCGCAATATTCCTTACTTTGTTTGGATGTCGCGAGGACAATTCATTAAGTAATTGCCAGGTTTTTTTAGGTTTTGATTTGCTAGACTCTAGATTGTCGGTGAAATATTTACGTTTGGCATTCTTAATTTCGTTGTTTGTGTGGTTCCGGGCACGTTTATATTGATCCCAAGCCAAAGGGGAGCCGCACAAAACTGCTTTCTTTTTTAAGTAATCTCTTCTATGCATTTCATGGCGCAAATGATGAGTAATCCATGGAGACTTTTTGTTGCCAGCCCGTTTGTTTTTTAGTGGTGCATGTTTATCTATGGCTTGCATCAGCATATCTTTCCACATTGACCACATATCATTTGGATCGTTTAGTGTTTCAACATCTGACCACGCCTTTTGTTGTAGGTCCCTTAGGAAGCTAGCCTTATGGAAATTTTTCATTTGACGGGTTTTGATTATTATTGTTCCTGCACGCTCATGCTGGACCTTATATGTCATATAAATTAGTGCGTGATCGCTAATTGCAAGATGGACAACACCAAACTTTGCAACTTTACTTGATGTATTCGTAATACAAAGATCAATTAAAGAGCGGGAACTTAGGGTAATTCTTGTCGGCTCTGTGATAAGCTGGTCCAATCCATAAATATCAAATATATGTTTAAGTTTAACGGCGTTAGCTGATATCCTATCCCATATCCACCATAAGATCCACGTTAATATCCCCTAAAAGGAAAAATTCCCAGTTTCCCGCGTCAACTTTGTTAACTAGCTCCTCAAATTCGTTAAGACTCACAGGGGAATCGGGAGGTCTATACCAGGTACTAACTAGAAATGGTCTTGACCGAGGCCTGGTGATTTCTAAAGTTAACCATTCAAGA
Source organism: Pachyseris speciosa (assembly GCA_016490735.1). Taxonomy (NCBI): domain Eukaryota; kingdom Metazoa; phylum Cnidaria; class Anthozoa; order Scleractinia; family Pachyseridae; genus Pachyseris; species Pachyseris speciosa. The sequence goes on along the minus strand of JAEMWC010000150.1, from coordinate 91,246 downwards.
TTTTCCGTACTCAAGTCCTCACGAATTTTGAAGTTTAGGTTACATCGCACATAGAAACAGACTCCACCTCCGTTACGCCCATTTATCTTACGATCTTTCCTTATTATTTCAAAGCCCGGTAAATATAGTTCACTATCAACGATAGTGGAATCTAATTTAGTTTCATTAATGGAAAGTATATCAATTTTGGAGGTTGACATGAAAACTCGAAGTTCGTCGATGTGGGCTAGTAGACTATTTATGTTAAGAGAAGCCATCACCAAGCCTCGGCTGAAGGAGTTGGACTCGTTAATAAAGGACTTACCCTGAGCCGTAGCGTTACACTTCTCGTCCTGCAGGATATGTACGGTAGGCTCCCAAACGGCAATATCCTAATCCTTATTTTTAAGAAAATCCAAAAAGTTACGAGCTAGTCGAGATGTTCCTATTTTATTCAGGTGAAGACCACTACGATGATGATGATGTTCGGCACTGATGTTGGAGTGAACAATCATCTTCCATTTGTTTTGGTGACAAAATTTCTTTAGGTTTGAGTTTACTTCCTCTACTTGGCTTGCTAGTTGGTCATCGTCGGAGCGGGCTGTCAAGCTTGATAAGACTACTTCAGTCTCTGGTGTTGCACTTTTGGCCCAGCTTATAAGGTCGATAATTTCCTTAGAACAGGCAGTTGGACTCTCACTATCCCGTAGGCTGTTTGTGCCGACATGAATGATGAGTTGATCCGGTTTTTTCCTTAGGATGGGCTTGATATGATCACGCATATCTTTCGTGGTGCAACCAAGAAAGGTGGAAACTCTCATTTTGTTGTTATCTTTGGACATTTTATGAGCCTTTAAGTGTTTTAGTATGGAGTCACCAGCGATTATGGTTGTACGTATACATGCGGGATTGTCGTCACGCTCGCCATCTTCGGCGTTGTTCTCATCCCTTGTCGTCTCCAGTGTATTCTCAAGGAGTTGAAATCTGTTTTGGAGTGCGGTGGTGCCTCTTTTTAAATTTTCTTTTCCCTTTTGATTTGGTTTTGTTTTATGGCATTGACGTTCGGCTGCACTCTTTGAATTTCCTTGAGGGACAGTTACCTCGTGGAACTGGTTATCCCGTGGTTGACATTCTCCTTCACTCTTTTCTTGCATAATAAGCTTTAATGCTAATTTCAGGGAGTCGTTTTCTTGCTCAGCAGACGATGCACGGGTCTCAAGGGATGCAATCTTTAGTTTCAGCTCATATATTTCCATATCTTTGTTGCATAATGTCGCCTGTAGTTTTTCACACCTCTCTTTCTGTTTCCAAAGCTCTTTATTGGTAATATTTTCTTGGTTTTGTGGATTTCTCGATAACGATCTTGTATTCTCTTCAACCTGCTTCTTCAATACCATCAAATTGTGTTTTATATCATTTAGTTCAGCAAATAAAGAGTCTTCTAATACAGAGTTCACTCCAGCATCTGTCGTCTGTTTAATTTCATCATGGCTTGTGGATCGACCTGGCGAGTAGGTTATCGTCTCCGGTTTGTCTTGAACCAGTTTAACCAATTTCTCTTTTAAAACAGGACCATCTTGTCCTTGAAAAACAAGAGTAAGTTGCTTCTTGTTGTACCAGGTTATGACAAGCTTGTTGTTGCAGCTTTTAAATTGCTTAGTATTTCCGCCGGGCAAAGACCACTTTCCTTGCTGTTGTAGACAACTTTCGACAAATTTCTTCAAGGATTCCTAGTCGCTTGTCCATGTTAAGCGCTCTCCTTTTAGTTGAAGGTATTGCAAATCAGATCCTTCGAGTGCAAGCGGGTATAACTCAGTGTCTGTTTCCCAAACAACTTCGTCGACGGAGCCAGAACAATCCTGACCGTCCGCCATATCATCACACGCAAACTATCTACTCCTTATGTACATATCAGAACCACCAAAAACCAGAAGACGATATAGACACTTTAAGTGACTATTATGTATGGGTAGTGATGGGAAGTGATATGTAGTGACGTATTGGTGTAAAATATATAGGTGGATTTTTACTTTGGTGTACTTGAACACGGAATAGTAACCGGTTAACTAGATCCCAGTCCCAGGGACACTTATGACGGCTAAGATGCGGGTGTTTGGAAAGCGAAAAATCGGGTTTTTAACCATTTCGAACACTTTTTAACTTTCGATTTGTGTTTTAGGCATATTGAACTTCGAGAAACGGGAAAAATTTCGTATCATATGCACTTTAAAGGATTGGCTTCTTGAATTTATGTACAGGTTGGTCGCGCAAGTTCTTGACTGGATCTCTTGCACAGCACCATGGAAGCTTTGCTTTAAAACTAAAAAGTCGACGCCTATGGTGGATCTTATTACACAAAACCCCTATTATCGCGAATTGTCGTAGAAGTTGTGAATAAATTCACCAAAGTTTCAGTTCGTGAAATCGCGAGAAGGAAGTGGCTTGGAAGTTGAGTAACATCGCCTAATAAATTTAAGTGCCTTTTATTCTCGAGATTTTTTCAAAATTGTTCATTATTAAAGAAACAGCGGCGTTCTGCAAACTGAATTCCAAGGTGTATTCACCTTTGATGGTTCCTTAGTTCTGAAATATTCTAAAGCAATACTTTATTTCAGACATTTTAGGTTAACGCCAAAAACGTCTGGCAGAATGTGCTGCTGATTGGATATTCGTAATATGACGGAGGATAGAGTAGGCACAGGGGCGGATCCAGGAATTTTTGTTAGGGGGGGGGATCCAAACTTACTTCAAATTACTTTTCCTTGCAACTCAGTCACTCTCCCCAACAACTACCCCTCCCCCCCCCCCCCCACCCCCTCCTAACCGCCGCTACAAAAGGGACGGGAACGTCACAAAACAATGGGTTTAATGAGCGAAAACAATCGCTCTGCGCGTGCGTTTTACATTTTGGTACATTTCTTTGCCGTCCTCTGCAAAATAACAACGTGAAATGACCAAATTTTAGGTTTTGTCAAGAACGTGAGCACATGATGGCTCATTTTCCTTTCTTTCTCTTTACTTAAACGCCGTTCATCGAAATTGAGCTCCTGGATAGTTCGCCGACATTTTACAAGTTAAACGTCACAAAACAATAGGTTTAATGAGCAAAAACAATCACTCTGCACGTGCGTTTTACATTTTGGTACATTTCTTTGCCGTCCTCTGCAAAATAACAACGTGCAATGACCAAATTTAGGTTTTGTCGAGAACGTGAGCGCATGACGGTAAATATTTCTTTCCTTTCCCTTCCTTTAACGCCGTTCACAGGACAGTTCGCCGGCATTTCACAAGTTACACAAATGGAAATAATCACGAAAGAGCTACAAAAACGAGAAGAAACATTTTGAAATGACGTTTTCGTTGCCGTCGCCATCGTCGTTGCTAAAGCTCCCTTATCAATTTAAGGAGACGATCACATGTTTAACGCTAGTTGGACAAAACTGGTTTGCGAGCAGAGGTGAGTGACCATCGGGGGTTAACGCCAAAAATAACATTGTGGAAATATGCCTGGAATTTTTATAAGTGGCAAAATACAATGGCTTTCCATCAAAAAACAAGTCAACCAGTTGAGTAATAATAGGCGATCCTGTCGATGCGAGAATTTCAGCGTCAAACAAGTCATAGTAGAAAAAAATTCGGCTAGGGAAGGGGGGGTGGGGGGGGGGGAGTCCGGACTCCCCCGACCCTCCCCCTGGATCCGCCACTGCAGGCACTAGCTTAATTTAGCTGTTTCTAATCAACGCCCTGTCAGACTGTGCCTGGCTTGTTTAGCCCACACATGACCAACGCATTTTACCTGATACTACCCAAAAATATCAAGATTTGATGCGTATGGTTCGACAAATGAAATAAGACATCCCGTGAAATGCAAACGTCGATCAGAAATGTTGATCAGAAAATCGAAGGCCGGTTTTGTTTATTCCTGAACGAGTTTCTTCAATTTTTACAAGGAATATTAATCTTTTACACTTTTTTCTCTGTTCAAGAAATTGTCATGGTAGCCAAACATTCTAAATTCGCATCAGTTCAGCCACCAAGGGAACTGTGATTGAAAAATATTTAAGTTTGGAAATGTCACGGACATGTCACAAAGCTCGTAATTTGCATAATTTTAGCCGTTTTCGTAATATCTCACAATCACAGCCACCTAGGAGGCTCAATATAAATTGAAAATGCTTTGTTAACTTAACAATTCCTTGAACAAAGAAGAAAACTGTAAAAGTTTAACATTTCCTTGTAAAGCTTGAAGAAAAACGTGGGAATGAGTAAAACCGGCCTTTAAAAGTTTATTTGCAGTTTACTTGAAAATGTAAGCTCTTACAGACTTTTTCTCATTTGTCCTACAAGTTTCCTTAGGAAGTGTCTGACTGGATTTCGAGATAATTAACCTTTTTCAAAATGTGCGGCAACATGTTACCGTCGCTATGGTAACAGCTGTTGCTTGTAAACCAATGAGAAAATGAATTTTGATCATAGGTCGAAAAGATGTTATAGTGTCAAAGAAATCAAAGATAGCCTTCTATAGGAAATTTTGATTTCAACAGGTACAGGTAAAAAAAGAACTGTTGCGAGCCTCCTTAAGGGATATCTGATGAGTTGCCTGCCTTTTTGTATCGACAATAACATTATCCATTCGAATGAGTTGTACACCTCGACAACTACATACACACCGCCCTAAACAAATACAGTGGAACCCCGATTTAATGTAGTATTCCCCGCTAGAAGAGGCCACTTTCCCTTGTATTCAGCGTGCTGGAGGAAAGAGACCTCTGCCATGGGTCGAAACGGTCTTTGATTAAGCCGCCGTCCGAGTTCGTGGACGGAGGTTTTAAAACGCATGCTCCATGTATTGTTTGTCATTTGATCACGTGCGAAAAACATGACGTGTTGGTTCGGTCGCTAAGAAACCGCGACGCAAGCTCAACACAGAACGTTTCGACCCATGGCAGAGGTCTCTTTTCTCCAGCACGCTGAAAACAAGGAAAAGAGGCATGTGCTAGCAGGGAAAACGTAGTACTAAGAGACTAGGAAAATTGGTTCGTTTTATAAAGGGCTCGTTATATCGAGGTCCTTTTCTAGAAGAATATATCTTTCGTTATATCATTTACGTGACTACCGACCATATTAGCTTACTGAAACAAAAGAAAGTATTTGCTTAATATAGAGTGCAATTCGCAGAGGTTTAGTTTGGAACACCAACATGGCCGCTGTGACGTCATATAAAAACACTCTATAAAGAGGTTCGTTAAATCGAAGTTTCACTGTAAAGTGCTCAGTGTTATGAAATAAACGTCTAAGGACTTTTTAAAACAAATCGTACCAAGCTGAAAGCACTCGTATTTCGCTACTACATCTACTAGGGAGCTCAAAAAATTACGACGCTGGCAACAACGAGAACGCCGGCAACAATGCAAAGCAAAAGGTTAAATGAACAAACAGTCAATCGCTCTACTCGTGCGTTTTACATTTTGTTGCATTTCGTTGCCGCCCTCTGCAAATAAACAACAACGTGGTATGACCAAATTCAAGGTTTGTGCATGATTTTCTGTATCCGCCCCTGAAAATGATGTACTACTAGTAAAACGTAGCACAGCAATAGATGCAACTGATGCATATGCAGCTGATAGAAAATATCATAAGAACTGTTGGTTCATAAATGTTATAAATGTAATAAGAAAATCATCGTTACCTAATAAATCTAGCTCAGATTTGGTTAGTGAGGCGGCAGCAAGAATTGAGTTCCTCGCAACGACAGCGACTGCATCGAGGGAAGGGAAGATCCTTTCAATGTCTGAGCTGCAAATCACATTTGAAGAGATGTTAAGAGCCAATGATGTTAGCAACGCCACATGCAGTCGAGAAGCATTAAAGCTTTTACTGCTGAGTGAAAGTCCTAATATAGGGTTTCACAAACCAAAGAGGCTGAATGAGGCTGAGAGGATAACCATAAAGGAAACTCGAGATGAAGCGATTCAGTTGTCCGTGAATATGAAGGCTAAATGTAACAAAGAAATGGAAGTAATGTTTGATGCTGCCACTATCCTAAGGAACGCCATCAACAGACGTCAACGGTGGGAGTTTACTGGGACACTCGAAGATGTCAGTGGTGATACAGCACCAGAAGAGCTCTATCGGTTCTGCATATGGCTGATACAAGGTCCCAAAACTGACAAGCTGAGTAAGGAGAAGACAGAAGGCGTGAAGAAGCGTGCTATGAGTTTATGCCAAACGAAAATGTCGATTTTACTTACTGAGAGGCAGAGTAAAAATAACAAGTCTGAAACGCTACGTCTATCGAGAGAAATGCCACAACAGTTAGCTGTTGGACTAGCCGTTCATCAGCTTACCCGAAGCAAGGAACTAGTAAATATGCTTCATCGATTTGGAATGGCAGTGGAAATTATAACCAAGTAATGAGAGTGGAAGCTCAGATCGAGGCAACCGCCTTGGCGAGTTGGATCCCCTCGAAAAATATTATTATTATTATTATTATTATTATTATTATTATTATTATTATTATTATTATTATTATTATTATTATATTTTTAGTTATTTAATTTTTAAAAGGGAAAATTGGGCCTAATTTCATGGTCCATGCTGTATTCATTTGGAGTTTTTGAATGTGTTGACAAAGGAGAAGCTGATTGAGTTAAGGGAAGACCGGTCTTTATTTGCCAGGATGATGATGGTCTGCAGAAATCGCCCTGAGAATGACTTCAAGGACACGACTGGACTATACGAATTCTCGTTAGTACTCCGGTCGATGTTTGGATCCATGCTAAAATGCTTTGTTAGAAGTGCGCTTATGGCCATATTAGAGAAGCTCCCATCCAGATCGTCTGATCAGAGAAATGGTGACAGCACCACAACCGATGTCACTGGAGCCGATTTGAAAAACATCATCATTGATGGTATGGTAGAGCTGCAGTTGCCTGAATAAACCAGATTGGGTGAAGAACTACGCCCAACGAGCGGATCATTTCCTCGACACAATCGAACAAAAGTATGGAAGGAAGGCGTGAGGCTCTCCTGGTTTTCTATAGGTATGAAGTACCTATGTGGTTGAAAGACTGAAGCAACAAGAGAGAGGAGGCAAGGAAGCCAGGACGCCGATCTTCTATCGGATCACAGATTCTACTAAAATCTCAAATGTTCAGATGAAGAAGCTTTTGTCACATACTAAGACGAAGACGGAACGAAGATGGAACTCACAATTTTTATTTTATGGAACTCACATTGTATTTTAACTATTTTAGGAGACAGAGCGGAAGGCGATTTGTCGTTACGTGGTCTAGTGAATGCAAGGCGACACACAAAGATGTTCAATATTTACATACCAACCAAGAAGAAGCGGACACGAAGGTCATACCTCATGCTGTTGATGCTACATTGGATGGTGCAGTGGAGATCCAAGTTCACTCCCCCGACACTGATGTCTTTGTTCTTGCTTTAAGAAGGTATCCATGCAGAGCTTTGTGCCAATGCCGTGTGTCATTTTTCACAGGAAAAGGGCGCAACCATAAGGAAATCAAGCTACAGCCAATAGTTCAAGCTCTAGGGCAAGTAACAACAGCTGCTCTTCCAGCTTTCCATGCCCTCAATGGAGCGAATTATACGGGATGATTTTCAGGCCACGCAAAAACTCTATATTGAAAGGTAGTTCTAAATGTCGATGAAAATGTTGTCAGACAGATGGCAAAGCTATGCACAACACTAACACCATGAACGGAACCATGATGGTCTTTGAGAAGTTTACTTTCGCACTCTATGTTCCAAATACATCTCTTAATACAGTGTATTGTCTTGGATGGTCAGGTGGTTATTTCGTAAGAAGAAAGGCTAGTCAAAAACGCTGCCACCAACCAAAGGTGCTCTACGTGAAGCTGTTTTTACGTATCCACTACCAATGAGTCCATGGTGTGGAACAACGATGTCGTCGTAAACCCTGATTTACCATTTCCTGAAAAATATGGCTGGAAGAAAAAGGACAACAGATGGCTTCCAGTAATGACTAAGTTACCACCAGCGCCAGAAGCCATCATTCAGCTACTGTTAAGTGTGCATGCACAAATCAGTACAGAAGCAACCGATGTCAGTGTCGCAGAAATTGACTGCATTGTTCAGACTTCTGATGAACCCTGCTAGAATGTTTTAAAGTGCCTATGAAGCGAAATTTGTTTCTTCCTAATTTTAAAGTTTAATCTATAAAACTCAACATTCCAAAATTTGAGGTGCTCTTGATTAAAATCGGCGATTATACAAGCGTTTGAAATTGGGCTATTTTGCCCTCAAAAATGGCATTTGAATCACGCGGCCAAAAAGACACGTGACAATAGCGGTGACGTAATTTTGACGTAATTTTGGGGACAAGTATTCCAACTATTTCGCTATAATTCATAAGCGCAAACACATTTTTGTACCCACATTGACGTCACATCATAGAATTTCACGAATAAACAGGACCCAGACCCCTCACCATTTTAAAAGGCAAAATAGCCCAACTTCAAACGCTCGTAAAATCAACAATTTTAATCACAAGAACCTCAAATTTTGAGATTCTTGCGTTTTTAGGGGTAAACTTTAAAATTAGCAGGAAAGAAATTTCGCTTCATAGCACTTTAAGTGAGGTGTTACACGATGATGATGGTAGTGAAGATTAATGAAGATTAGTGAAGATGAGGTTACTATAAAGAGAGGGTAAACACAGTGCTAGTCTAGTTTCTGAACCATAGATAATTTTTCGCGATCGATGTTACCACAAGCTTAACATTACATAGATCTACGGAGGCCCATTATAATTTATGGTTTCGGAGACAAAGCACATTAATCACAATAGTTTAATTAGCCTCTTGACGTGCTTCATTAGGGAGTTTAAAAACGGTACGGCCAATCTCGTCCCCAGAGCCTACGTTACCCTTGTCCAGCGGAACGGCAACGGACGCTCTGGAAGAATCCAAAATCGGAACCAGAAAATTCTGGTTCCGGTTTGATTGCGCCTGCGTGAGGTTTCAGGCGGCTGTTGATCATGTCAACACGTTCAGCAGGACCAATTTAGGGCAGTCAGCAGGGGCGATTCTACGGTAATCGACCAACAATCAGAAAACAGTCACATACATGCGGTAGAAGCCAACATGTGAGCAATTTCCTTTGTATAAGACGACTCTTTCTAAGGATACATACATCGATTCTTTTAGAGGAAGCTCAGTTACAACTTGCAAGTTTAATTATATTTTTTAGTATTATTTTTACTTTTACAATAAGACAGTGTTTCAGTACCTTTTCTCATCGTGTAATTTTTAAGTGCAAATAAAGTTTCATTATTATTGATGGATTTTTTGGTTGTATCCCATATGGTCATTGAGCTTTTCTATTCAAAACTTGCCATCCCCTTTCCCACCTTGTCTGTTGGATGGTTTCATAAAAGATGCATTTATCTTTCAAGTATACAGATTACATGAAATATATTTCCACCCATAAAGAGTTCCCTAAAAATAAATGTGACCTCTAAGGCATTTAACATGGCCCCCTTACTTGTCCTTGATCTGGGGGAGGGGGGATTGCCTATTTATTATGCCACAACACAGTTTTTGTAACACATCTATTTATGAACAAATGAAAATCCTGAAAAAAAGAATATATAGCTGACCCTCACACCTGGCTATTAGAATTCTGGAAAATCCTGTACATTTATGTGTTTAAATGTATTAATTTTTGGCAATATTCTTCCCTAGTTCTGGCCATGTATGGAAAACACTTTCTACATGCAAGTGTTTTTTCCAGTATCCCAAGCTTAGCCTGCACAGCTACAGTAACTTCGTTGAAGAAGGAAGACATAGTCTAGTCCTAAGGGCTTTTAGATCCCTTTTCAGATAAAACAAACCTCGATTTGTTTTTTGGCTGCTCATCCAAGGCTAAATCAAGGAGACACCAAATTAGAGGCAATCTTGGGTCCATCAAAATACAGATTGATTCAAAAGTACTTAATTTTCCTTTCACACTGATATACGGTAACCTTGCAATAAACGCAGAGTGCGAGCAGTATGAGCCAATAGGAACTGCTCTTATTGCCAAATATAGAATGTTTTATTCAGTTTGATGCCCAGTACCCAGATCATGAATGAGAAAAGAGTGTTGTACTCGTACCCTGAGTCAGATGTTTTTGGCTGCACCATTATCACAACTTGACCTTGAAGAACACATTGCATAGAAAATGACAGAGGTCTCAAACAGCAGTATGATTAAAAATAGCTGGAGAAAGTAATTCAATAGTTGTCTATAACTTTATTCCTTTTTACTATTGTCCTAACATTACCATGCATTGTTGCTCCAGATTTAAACTTAGCCCAATTTCCCTTATGATATGCCTTCTCTCTAATAAGTGCAACCCTCCTCAAAAATAGATGGAAAAAATCAGCCTCTGAGGGAGTATTTTACGGTATATGTATAAATTATTTATTACACAATGGATCAATCTCATTAAAGACGACTATATTCTGTTTATATATTGAATCAATTCACTGTCAATTTCTGTGCACGGAAACCATATTTATGAATGATATATGAAATGAATGATATATGAACTGCGGAAATGAAATCAAATGAAGAATGATCCTCGCAGTTGTGAACGCAATTTATGCAATTGCGAAAAGAAGCCTGAAAAAAATTCAGGACTTCAACGGGGTTTGAACCCGTGACCTCGCGATTACCGGTGCGATGCTCTAACCAACTGAGCTATGAAGCCACTGACGTTGGGAGCAGGTCAATTGTGGGTTCATATGTTCCCGTGAAAGAAATGAGTATGAATGATATATGAAATGAATCATATATGAACTGCGGAAATGAAATCAAATGAAGAATGATCCTCGCAGTTGTGAACGTTCACAACTGCGAGGATCATTCTTCATTTGATTTCATTTCCGCAGTTCATATATGATTCATTTCATATATCATTCATACTCATTTCTTTCACGGGAACATATGAACCCACAATTGACCTGCTCCCAACGTCAGTGGCTTCATAGCTCAGTTGGTTAGAGCATCGCACCGGTAATCGCGAGGTCACGGGTTCAAACCCCGTTGAAGTCCTGCATTTTTTTCAGGCTTCTTTTCGCAATTGCATAAATTGCGTTCACAAGTGCGAGGATCATTCTTCATTTGATTTGGAAACCATATTGTTGCAAAATTCGACTACCACATTCCTCGTCTAACTTACGCTCTCTTTGAACATGATCTGCACATTGCCTCGCCTACTCTAACTCTTCAACAAGATATTTCAACTTCTTTATCATTGGTTTTGATGTGGAAAGTTTTATTTAAACACGAACGGCACAAATACCTTGAACATTGGTCGGAGTACATGTTGTAAATCGACATCTGTAAGCCGTTTGAGAGCTATTAAGATTCCATCTAATTTCGCCTTATCCCTACAAACGTAAACGCGGTGGTTTCTAACCGCATTATTACAACGACAGTAATTTTCCTTTGCTTGTGATCATTTTACATTTCTGTAGCTTTCGTTCCGCCATTGCCTGACTCTTCGCGAAAACAACTTCCGATTCGGTTGATGCGGTCATGTTTATTGCTTTGTTTTTACCAGCCAATCAGAAGTGTCCTTTTTTGGATTCGACCAGAGGTTCGTATCCTTGGCGTTGGCCAAAAGGATCGCAGCCTCTGGGAACGAGATTGCGGTACGGCGTGCTTCAGTACGGCAACCGGAAGTAATTTTATAAAAATATGGACTACTGGGCATTTACGGCATTCGCTTTCAGCCGTAGCGGTAAATCCTGCTACGTCGGGAGAAGAGGTTTCGCGTAGTCTCTGGTACGTGAGTTTTAAATCGCTTCTTTCTACTTTTTAACAGGCTTCTTTGATTTTTAACCGTTTAATCGTACTGAAAAACCTAATTCATTCAGAATGAACATTTATGTACCTTCCTTCTTTCAACCCAACAAATCTGCGTTTATTTTCAGCAGTTGTTTTATGCAGTAAAATGGCGGTGGTAAATGGCAAGAGGATTTCGTTAGTACAGCTTCATTGTTTTATTTTTACTTCAAAAGCTGTGTTTTACTCCATTTAAAGAATTTTGAATGCTAATTTCAGACATTCTTAGCATGCAGCAAAATTTGCAAGGATGTTCGGACGGTTAATCGATGTGTATTTTCCTTTAAAATAATTACACTTTATTCCAACGTGATTATTGACGTGTCTTGATTCATTTCAGTCGCAAGTGAATGTAAATAAATAATCGTTTCCACACGATTTGTCAGTAATTTTGTAATTATTGGTCTCATAGACCATACCGGGAGTCGTGGCCTCTGTTTAATATAGTACTGAACAAGAATGGGTTGTGAATATCAAAATTATAATTTCAAGCGTTTTTTTTTTCTACTGTCGCGTTGTTGTTCTAGACTGCGAAATCAGTTCTAATCCTATTTGAGAATATCAATGCGAGAAGTTTTTCAACGCCTCCGCAAAAAACCCTCGCCATAACAAAATAAAGTGAAATTCCTTGCTCCTTTGAAGGAATTTATTCCCCAAAGTTAACTGGTGAACGCCGTAACTCGAACGTAAACTTCACAGCCGTACTGTCTTTGATTTCGCGCTTCTTAAACTTGAACTTTGAAGGGCTACGGCGACTTACTCAGCCAAGACCTCCTCGGCCACGGCAGCCGTAGTATCGCCCGCCGTAGCGATTTGCTTAAACTCCGTATTGATGACGTGATAACGGTCATGCATTGAAACCATGTTGTTGGCTTTTACGGCCACAGCTTTTTGTAAATATAGCAAGTTTGCCTGGTTTCTATATATGGGTTTAATTATGATATTTTCAAACAAAGCTTGCAGTCTCGTTTCCATACTAGGTCAATCTCGTGATGAATATAACCAATTAAGTGCTGTAACCAATTTAACCGGCTTCAGGGCGGTCTGCTTGGTATATCTCGTGAGTTAGGCCACGATTTCCGCTATAGCTTATCAGCCTCGATCTCGTGCTAGGTCCATCACGTGACCCTTGTTAATAGATATATCTAATCTGCTGCATCCGGGGTTGTCTACTTAGTGCGACAGTTTGGTTGAGTTTCCTTGTACCAGAAAGAAGTTATGACAGTTATGGCCTCTTCTAACTTTTTAGCCTCGTTTTCATGCAGGATCACACGGGCCATTTTTTAAAGAGAGTATAAAAGCAAGGGCCGATACAACGTAGAATAGTTTTAAGTTTTGTGTACTATATTTCGGCTGGCCAAACCAGCCTTCTTCAGGTACAATGAGAATTTACATTGGAAGGGGTGTTTATGTAGTTATATACCGGAAACACGTAAAACTAAAATGATTGACAGTGTAAAATAAAATACTAGAAAAAAGGTTTTAAAAAAAGATAAACTTATAAGAAAAAATTAACTAATATGTTTCTTCGCGGATGTTAAGACCTTCAGGATCAATTGTTCTGCCTCTTGAAATTAAAAAAGCTTCCCTGGCCTTACGGATTGAGTCTCTGTTAGAAAATATTTTCTCAATGGGGATTAATTGCATGTCATTAGCAGTGTGGTTAGGAGAGGAGAGGAAATGTTCCGCGACTGTTGTAGGTTTAGATTTGGTGTTAGGGTTATCTATGGTACGGCGGTGTTCATTAAATCGGTCTTTTAAACGTCGTTTAGTCTCTCCTATGTATTGTAAATTACAGCGGTTGCATTGAATCATGTAAATGAGGTTTTTAGTGTCACAGGTCAGGTTAGATTTAATATGGCGCGTTTCACCTGTAGAAGAGAAAGTATAGCTTGTGAGTCCATCTGAAATGTAGGGACAAGTAGCGCAATTTTTACCGCAACGGAAACAACCGGAAGGGAGTTGTAGGTGTGAATTAGTAGAATTAGAAGAAAGTTTAGCTGTGACTAGTAAGTCACGGAGATTAGGGCAACGTCTGAAGGCAACAACAGGCAAATGCTGAAAAATGTTTTTGCAGCGGTTAGAAGATAGCAGTAAATTGTAATGTTTTTTGATGATGCTAGAGATGTGAGGATTTGATATTTTTTAAACCCCCATAAATATTCTCTTAACGCTTTTCAAAATTTGTCGACAACAACTTTTGGGCTCCTTATGGTCCACTGAATATAACTATGCCAATGGCTTGCTTTCTTCATAAAATGCCCACAGAAACACATTAGCTCCCCGACTACATCTACAACAGTAACTTGCAAAATCCTTTTCAGGACAGTTCGCAAGTTTCATCTTTTCAAAATTTGTTTATAGCATTAAGCAGATTTCTATAAAATAATAAATAAATAAAATTAATTGCGCGTTTTTGGCTAAATCAGTTTTATAATGTATCAGTCAATTCCAAAAGTGCCCATCCCTCCCACCCCCAAGGGCGAACACCGGGGCATTAGACTTTTTTGAAAAATTTTGATTAAATGCCCCGCTGTCTTTCCAGTTTTAACGGTTAAATCCCCCACTGCCAGAGCCTCAAAAAGGGCAAATCAAGTACAAATCTATAGCAAATAACTCGTTGCATGAAGCATTTTGTCACGCTCCCCGCTCATAATGAATATTTTACTCCAAAATCGCTTACCTTTTTCAAACCAAATCCGAAAATTGTGCGCCAAAACTCTTTTCCGATCTCTTTTGTCGGCACTCCAAACTTTGAATAAAGGCATATCAACTGTATATTTAGTAAACAACGCAAAACCTACGCGGAATCTTGAAGTGAAGGGAGCGAAGCGGCTCCCGTGGTGAATGAATGAATAGTTGCGCGCGAAACCTCCTCAAATGCCCCACCGGGCGGGGGGGGGGGGGGGGGTGGATGGGCGCTTTGACTGATACATAAGAGCGAGTGGAGAATGGGACGAGAAACAGCTATTGAACGAACAAATCAGCGGTCTCCTTTTAAAAGCCTGGTCGCCAAGTTTCGCTGAAACGCCATCTTGGATTGAGAATTTGTCGATACGTACATTGTGGGACCTTTTAAAATTGACAACTCGAGCGCTTTCTTCCGTCCTCTGTTTGGACATGATTAGAACAATAGTCTGGTTTGGAGTTGGTGGTTTCTTTACGGCATGCTACGCAAATCTGGTGCGAGGTTTACCCATGTGGAGAAGTAAGGTTTTTGTGCTTTACCGAGTATATTTTTGTGGTTACTGTATAAGCTTAATTTATATTATTGAATCAAAGCTTAAACTCAGCTTATACTAACCTTAAATTTCCATCTTACATTGATTTGATTATTTGGCCCAAACTTTAATGAATAATCAGACAGAACACAAAATATCAAAACCGCTTTCGAGGTCGGTTTTTGTAATTAGTCCCTCCTATTCCCTTTTATGAAATTCACTTCATGCAGCCCAGTTGGTTTGTCTTTAAACACATAATACTGTTTGCTGCTCTGTATTAAGTACTAAAGATTCACTGCAGTTATTTGAGTTTTGTAAAGACAAAAAAAGCATGTTTAAGATTTGAAATAAGCCCCCTCTCTCTAATAAGCTCCCCCCCACCCCCCCCCTTGTTAACGAGGTCTGAAATTAAATAAGCCCCCCCAGGGGGTTAATAGAGCTTTTACGGTAATGATGACAGGTTTATGTGTAGATATACGACTGTGCAGTTGCAGTTTGAGTCAAGCATAAAGGATGAATATACACTGTACAGTACGTGTATGAATTTAGTAACGTTTGATGTTGTTGGTTATATTATATCTGATCATCAGCTCTTTATTGAAATTATTGTAAATGCTTACATATACATGTACATGTACTGCTGCTTTTCAGAACCTTTGATGCATGTTTTCTGGACAAGTGTTGGATTGGGTCTTGGTTACAAAGGGCACATGTTTGAAGAAACGGCAGAGGAGAGATATAAAGAGATGATTAAGAAACACAAAAATGCACCTTGGTACCCAAAAGGTCAACTCTTAGCTGAAAGATATGCACGGGAAAAAGCAGAGAGAGAAGGTAAGCCCATCTTCATATATATAAGACATCAAGACCAGATTCAGGTCACATTTTACAGCAGATACATGTACATGTAATTAAGGAATTTACAGTACTACATTTGTAGACAAACATTCATGTTACTATCGAGAGATAATTTTTCAAGTGTTGCTTTTTGATCCTTTGATTTCTACAATTCAGGATAAATAAAAATAACAAATTACTCCATACAAACTTCATTGACTTACAGTACTGTACAGATTGACCAATTGAGGGTCAAAAGGAGTCTCCTTGTTTGTTGAAACTGTACATGTACCAGTATTCCATTTTCCAGTTTGAAGTCAAGACTGTTTAAAGTTATAATTTCCTGTTTCTGTAAATGTGTTAACATTAACTTAAAAAAAGCCTTGAGTGAAAACTGCTGTTACAAAATAGAACTTAACAGTGGCAAACCAGTTAGCTATTACAGGGGCTTCATTAGAAACCGGCAACCAGTGAAAATTGCTTCCTACTTTGCCAGAATTTGTACATGTACCTCTAACATGTAATACCACTGCCTACTTTGTCTGTGTTTTCATTCAGATTATTAAAAAACTTCATCAAGTTGCCACCTACTTTAGTTAGCTCAGACAGCTATTTCAAAACTTATTGAAACCCCTGTATTATAGTATTGCAGAAGCCCATCACCAGGAGCATACAACTGCCCTGTATTCCTGTCATGGCTTTTTCACAGACCATTTTATTTTTAGATTGAATTTCCTGGGAATATCAGACTCTCATGGGAGCCCTGATGACATCTTAAGTATTTGCGCATGCAGTGCCATTGTTTTTGCTTATTATTGATTGATTTTGCTTGAAGACTTCACGACAGTGTTCACATGCGAAGTTTGGTGCAATTTTGAGTCTTTTTTACTTGTTCATTGTTTTCTCAAGTTTTTCACATGGTTTTTTGTATATGATTTTTTGATAAACAGAAGCCTAAGCTCTTGTTGAGACAAATGACAAATTTTTGGAACAGACTTATCCATGTTGCCAGGAAAAATCATCCAAGAAATGCCTCTAGTGTGAAAGGTCAAATATCAATTGCATAATTTGATCAAGTGGCATGTTCTTCACTTTACACTGTACATGAGTACGTGGTCCCAAGAAATATATATTCAGAAATGGCAAGCTGCAAATAGCCTCCGAAAGGGCTTCTTTCAGTAGAGGACCGTAGCTTTTCTTGTTACAGCTTTTAACATTTTGTTTTGGATGTGAACATCATACAAAGGGTTCAAGCCATGTGAGAAATAAACCTTTAAACAATCCATATTTGAAATGAGGTCACACTCAGGCTAAGGTTAGATGATTAAAATATTCAAATTAAATTTGAAAGTTTGAAACAGTATTGCCTTGAATAAGCGGCCCGATGCTCAAATAAGCACCCACCCCCTTGGCCAAAATAGCAAATAAGTTCCCCCTTGAATAAGTTCCTCCCCTCCCCTCCCCTCACTTTCTTAAAAAGTAGGGATACGAGGAAACATGTTTCTATTGTCACTTTATTTGCAATCTTTTAAGCTTCAACTAGGCCGGCATCAGTGCATAAAGGAGAACAGTCTATTTTCTGTAAGTCCCTTCCAGTTATTTCTATCTCTGCGCTTGCAGAGCCAAAATAGAGTTGCAGTATGTTTTAAGAAAAACTTAATAAGCGACCCCTCCCCCCCCCTCTCTCCCCCCACCTTGATTAAGTGCTCACCTTTGAATGATCGGCCCATCTTTTGGTGCCTGGACACTTATTCAAGTCTTTTCGCAATTAATGAAAACTATAGTCAAATAGTTGATGGCACTCACTGAGTGTTTTGACTGCAAACCTATTGTTTTGTGGCTCTCTTATTGCCCAGTTTTGGGGGAAAAGAGAGTTGTATGCTCCCAGTGATGGGTGCCTGTGTATTGGTAATAATTGCGTGTACACTGTATACAGTGTATATCTATTTTTACAGTATAAGACTTGAGATCATAAAGTGAATGCGACTTCAGCTAATACAACAACAACAACAACAACAACAACAACAACAACAACAACAAGTTTATTCAGTATTACCATTTTGTACAGGTGTTACCGATTAAAATAATAATAAACAGCTAAGTTTAAGGAGATGCAGATATGATGGAACGGAAGAGTTAACTTTGTTTCTTTCGTCTTTCAAATGCTTGAAAGATGAACTTAGCAGCTAGTCTGCTGATATGTGAATCAGTATTGTTAAAAAGAAAACAGACTTTATCATGGATATTGTAATGTGTAAATAATGTATTTCGGTCGTTGATTTTAATAAAAAGAGTCTTTCTCAAATCATTGTATTGATCACAGTGAAATAATATGTGCAGTTCATTTTCAACCGAATTTTGGTTGCAATAATCACAGATTCTAAGGTCTTCAGGAGTTTTGGGGATTGTAAATCTTCCAGTTTCTATTTTTAAATTATGATTTCCTATCCTAAATTTGGAAGCTACATGCCTATGTTCAGGATTCCGGATATGATTAGTTAGAACTGGACTTTAACTTGGAACATGAGAATTCCAAATCCAGTTCTGTCCATGTACACATTTACACTCAGCTTCCCACATTTGTATTCTTTGGTAACAGCCAGGCCCCCTGTTGGCCAAAGATAGTTGAATCCAGTGGTGATGTCTCTTTATATTCTGGATGAAGCTATCGTCCTTTTGAGCGAGTGGGATCAGATGTACATGTACATGTGTTGTAGGTTTTTACTCATACACTATATAACTGGCTGTTTAGTGTCAACCAGTAGTCCATGAATGTAATTCACAGGTTCTTTTTGGTACTGTTTAAGATACAAAATTAAAGGGGCTGCGTGGAGCACAACGTGTACACATGTATTCATATTTCTTGACAAATACATGTACTTGAGACACTCTTGCCTGAATGCTTTTTATATATATTTTCAAATTCAGACCAAGTTTGACATTTTCTTCTCTCTTCTTTTCTTCTTTCCTAACTGCAGCTGGTCTGGCAGGAATGGAAGAAGCAGCTGCATGTAAGTACTGTATGAAAACGTTGTTCAGATGAGCCATTTTTAGCATTTTTACATGAACTCCGCCCCCCCTCCCCCATCCCTTTTCTTAAAGGAAGGTACAGTGTATTGGTTCTTTTTTCATGCATTGGAGGTGTCAGTTTATGGAACGAAGAAAAAAAGTTATTTTTTTTTTTTTTCATACATGTAACTACACTGTACCCGTGGTTGTTAAGGCGTGTATTCTGGCAAACTGCGTGCCAGGAAAAGCGACCCAAAGAACAGTCCTCAACACTTAACAACCTTGAGTCCCTAACCTCCTCACATTCTTCCAATAAGCAGTTTGATTGAAAGTCTGGCATATCAATCAGTACATGCACTGTACAGTTGGACATGTACAACACTCGTGCCTGGAAAGACTGAGTGGCAGATCTAGATAGAGGGCTTGAAGGGTCTGGAACCCATTTAAATGTGAAATCATTGTGCCCACTTTGTTTGCGAGCAAAACAGCTGTATAACATACACTGTAAACCAGGTTTCATGATATGTCACTCCCTTCTGTATGAATAGGGGCTGTTGTACAGCTGTAAGTAACATTATACTATTACCGTACAGATCATTGTTTAACACTATGTATCTTCCTTCCACGCAGAGATGCCGCTGCCCTAGATGTGGAAATTAATTTTTTGCAACTCCAGAAGCTGTCTTTTTGTGACAAAAAATGGATACCCTTTTCCTTTGGCCTACCATGTTTGAGTAAAAAAAAACAACAACAACAACAACAACAGAGAAACAAAACAAAAAAAAGCTGAAACTATACAGTTACCCATCTGCGACCCTGGCGTGACGCATGCACTCTTTCTTTGTGAAGACCTTGGTGCTTAATTACATTTACATGTAATAGTAGTTTGTTCTTTCTAAATAATATAGGTTGGTTGGATTTGATATTAATAAAGGTTTAAATTGGTTAAGGTGCCTTAATTTGCAGTATGTTCAAATACCCATAGTCTATGAGAGTGAATCTATGGTAATATCGTATTAAATAGCAAAGATTATAGGCTCGATTACCAGCTGTTTCGGGAAATGAGCCCGCGCTCACCCCCTTCCCCCGAGCGTACGTGGTGTCTTAAGGTCGCGCAGAACACTTGCCTATGAATAAATTCATGAGCCAAATTTTGGGGGTACATATGTAGGTATTTCATTTTCGAGTTTCAAAGAGAGAGAGAGAAGGGGGCTTAATCAAATTATCATGTAGTGTTCTGATAGGTACATGTAGAGCAATTCTACTCGACCATATCCACCCTGCTGTAGAGGTTTCAATCTGGCAAATCTTTTAGCATGTGCGAAGTCGTTCGCGTCTCTTGTATTTCGCATAGTCGGCTTGTTTACTTCCCCGAAAGAAACCTCTGCCACGGGCCGCTTACATTTCCCGTTGAAATGCATGCGCTAGATTGTAATCAAGTGACTATAGAGATTATGGGCGTTTTCCATTTTACCAAAAAGTTCCGGAAATTTCGATGGGAAATGACGATCGGTGAAGAACGTGTTCCATTTGACAAAAGTTCCATTCATTCCCAGGCTCCACACTTTCCCGCTACACTTCCAAATGGCGACAACGATGTCTTAAACGAAACTGTAGAGTTGTCTATGTAAGAAGGTCTTTTAAATTGAGAAGACGATGATGACACTCCTATCCTCGCAGCGGTTGCAGCTTATATGAGGCGCGATCATCGCCGAAAACGAAGGATTTTTCAAAAAGATATTGCCACGATATTTCATCGATGAATATTTACAAGCCACTTCAGGGCGACTCGAGGCGGACCCTTGAAGTTTAGTGCAGGGAAATGAAGCCACTGGAAGATTCCTCAGCGATACTCTTATTGGTTGTATGACAAAGCCGGACTTTCACGCCTACTGTGAAAGGAAAATAACGAAAGACATTGATTAATTTCAGACGCGGGAAACAATCGGAACAATCTCACTCAAAGAACCCTCGGGCAAAATTTAATGTTTTCTCCAATAAATCCTGCTTACCATTGGTATACATCACACAATTGTGATTCATTAACGTATGAAGATCGGGTGCTAGTCCATGACACACGGGGCATTCGTATAAAACTATTCGAGGTGACCGAAGAAGGAGCCGCCATCTTACCAAAGATATGGTCGTGAAAGACCTGGAACTGGTGAAACCTTGTGAAACTCGTAAATGGAACACGCATTTTCCATCGGAAAGTTTCCAACCGGAAAACAGGACTACCTTTTCAGAAGTTCCGTTTATTTCGGAAATTTTCCATTGGAACGAACCAAAAACATGTGTTCCATTTACATCCCAACCGGAATTTCCGGAATTTCATGGTAAATGGAAAACGCCCTATGTCACCCGGTATCCCCTCTGAATTTACTATTATCATTAATTGTCAAGTTGCTCAGAATTTATGATTTAACACTAACAGTCTGAAAGGAATTCTGGGAAGTCAGCATTTTTGTTGTAAAAGGGCAATGACCAGTGCTCCGACAGGATTCGAACCTACGCATCTTCGCTTTCTAATCCTTTCTTCTAACCACGAGACCACCACGTCGCTGGTTGAACAAAACTCAATTTTTAAACAATATAATTCATGAGCTTATTCTACACCCTGTAGTAAGCCTATATAATTACTGGCTAAAAATAATTTTAGAAAGTGAATGGAAAAGGTCGATCACCAAACCTCAACAAAAAACTAACCATTTAAAATCAGCGCTTAGGCCTAATTACTGTAGATCAGTGATATTCTATGCAAGACCGCTCTATTAAATATCTACAAGAGAAAATGAGGTTTTCTCTTGATATCTAGTTATACAACTTCCCGTTGTTTTTTCTTCAGTGGTCTTGTAGCCGTTCCTACTCGCGGTAGTTCCGGGTTCAAATCCAGTCCAAATAATATGATTAATAATGGTAATAGGACCGAGTGGAGTCCAATTCGGTCTGTAGTCATACGAGTGATTTACAAAATCGAAGCGGGAGTCCGATTGTTAATCACAAGTATGATTACAGACAGAATTGGACGACACGAAGTCCAGTTACCAATTAATCAAAATTATGGCAAAATTTGAGAAACGAACTAATCATCGCTTGAGCGTTAAACGGTTACACTTCGTTATGAATTCAGAAAAACATAACAGTTTACTCAACAAAATGCACGACAACAACGCGTGCAAAATGACGCGTACTGTCCAGTTACACAGGCATGACGTGTAAAATGTCCTATTACACTGTGCTTGTAATTGGACAGTGTCACTGTCCAATTACAAGCATGACGCGTCCACTGTCCTATTAGTGCTCAAATCGGGCTGCTGATACCCAATCACGTTCAAGAATTTTGTTATAGTTTTGATTTTTTTTCTTAATTTATTCTTTTCCGAAATGTCTTGGGAAACAATGTTCTAAATTAACGATAATCATAAATACAAAGCAACTTGACTTTTAACTATAATCGTTAATTCAGAGGAGATCGTGTTGAGATTATGAAGTAAATCTCACGCAGGCTCATTTTTGCACAGCGAATCAGTAAGAAAAGTAGATGCGCATGAGTTGACACCTTCGCTTAAACCGGTTTTTAACCTGTTTGTCACGTGATCTACCTCCAAGAATTTGGAGGCATCTAAAGCGCATGCTCAACGGGAAATGTAAGCGGCTCGTGGCAGAGGTTTCTCTCATGCTTTCTCAAATCAACTGTCTTTGGCAGGTTACAAAAACGTTTTCCAGAAGCTTACTTAATGATTACGAGAACCAGGAATTCGACTGCCGGCTCGCACGACACGGCGCCAATAAGTCTCTTAAGAATCATTAAAATCGTTGTCCAGATGATGTTATTTATGATCATACATAAATTATCATAATAAACGCAATTCATTGACAGCCCGTATTTTGGTGTTTTAGCATGGAACATCAGTGTAATTAATCAGTCAGTCCGACGTTGTTAATTCATGCACAGTTGGTTCGTGTCTACATAATAAGACTTGGCGGAATTTGAAAATTTAAAACTTCAATAAGCTTCTGACGGCCAGCCTGTGAGCGGCTTGACTGTACGGGTCTGGCGCAGCAGAAGGATTAGGAAGAAGAAAAAATCCGGGCGCCTAATGGATTTCGTAGCACAAATTAATACTCTCTTGAGGTAAGAGAAATGCTGAGAAAGAATTGCCTTCTGTTTAAAATAAGTAAGTCACGCACCTGCTTCTGGCGGCTAGGACAGTTAAATATTGATGTGTCGACTCGTGTTTTGAAAGATGTTAGCTAAAGATCCGAACAAAGCGACGGTATTTATACATTTGGAAAATCGACACTAAGCATTTTCCAAAAGGTTTCAAGCCTTTATTACATCCCTAACAGTGAAGTAGTTCCGGAAGCGGATCGAGGTGGAGATATGGGCCACGTTAAGTAGACCGACTGTAGATTTATACTGGATGAACGAGAAGTCAGTCAGCACAGTTTCCATATAACAGACCGCATTGTATCGGCACTGTAGTTTATTTCTTTTTAGCCGACGGAATTTCGTCATTCCGGGCCGAAACTGCTGCTGGTGATAAGGTGCCTAATAGAAGTTCTTCTTTAAGAAAAGGTTGGCACAATGTTTACTAAATTGGCCTGCCTCAAGGAAAACAAAACATTCTAAACAATGGCGTACAGTAAAACAATACCTCATAAAACAAAGAAAACCTCGCCAGGTTTTTACACCGAGGTAAACCCCATCTCACTGAAATTATAAACGTGTACTTGGTAAGCAATATATTTTTAAGCTTTAAGCTATAAAGATGATTAGTATTCTACAAATGAAAATTATTTTGCTTCTAAGAGAAATTTGCAACTGATTTTACCTAGACATAGTGACAGTCACTTTTTCAGCGCTCAAATTCCCAAGTTTTTATAAAATGAATTTGGCACACTATAGAGACTTGGACAGCGTTTTACGGCAGCGTAATACTGCTATAGTGCTCGTTGCAGCATTTTTCGAAATAACTGATCTTTCAAGTTCTTCTTCCGCCTCGCAAGTTTACACGAAACCGAAGCCAGTCATTATTTCATAATGTCAATATATCAATTACTCAGCGAAGAATTTTCGGTGACATTTTCCACAGTATTTTTATAACTCAAACATATAAGCAGTCCTTCAAGTCTCTAGTTGAGAACAATCTGCAAAGTTCCGTTTTTACTGCCATTTGCACTCGAAATTATTCCTGTGAGATATCTTAAGGCCTGTTTTAAGTCATCTTCAAGTCACCTCATCGATGCTTTGTTAAGCTGTAGTCGACATACGCAAATTTATCTTGGAATAATAAGTTGCTTTCATACAGCTATCAGATAATCGAGTGTCTTCATTTCGTCTTGTTCCCTAGGCGACAAGGCTCAAAGCGAGCATGCTTGTTCGGTTAGGGTCCCATAATAGGTTGAGCTGAACTGTTCTAAAAACAAAGAGTAGATCTCAAATTTGCACCACAATAACTGTATATACGCCACTGAATGATTTATCCTTGGGATATTATATAAACGTAGCCATGTTTTGCCGGTAAAGCTGAAAACCTCTAAGAACCAAAAATGTTTGAAAAAATAAATAAATAAATAAAATAAATACTTTAATATATTCATCGTTTTCAGATCTACGGCAACAAAAGTTGACTTAGCGTTTTAATCCAGTCAGACGTTTTATTTATCCACCTGTTCTTTCCGTAATTATTTCCATAAAGGGAGTAAGGTTGGCACAATTTTGGGGGACCCTTATTGTCCCAGACAAATTGCATGCCCGAACAGTTTTGAGGTGATGGTTGAGGAAACGCTCCAAATCTCGAGCGCCTTTTGAGGCAAAATAATCGCACTTGGTGACGGCCAACAATTTTCAAGGAAACTGTTGTTGTGAACTTAGCTAACATGAAACTCGAATTGAAAGGGTTTGCAGACGTCGAAATTTGATAGAGCTTGTACAATCCTTACACGTTGCCAGTACATGAGATGACAGCTTCTTTGGAAAGGGAGAAGTTTACTCCCCTTTCCCATTTTCTTCAAAACGCTTCCTTTTATAACCATGCAGAATATGAAAACATTGAAATCTGATATTCAGTGAACTGTAACGCTTTTATTTGTTTGTTTAGACGCGGTGATATTACGGAACAAATTTACAATTTCATCAACGGTGAGTTCGTTCCTCCAGAGGACGGCAAATTTGCTGACACATTGAATCCAAGCACTGGAGAGGCATTATGCAAGTATCCGATATCGACTGTTGTGGACGTGGAAAAGGCGGTACAGGCTGCAAGGTCTGCATATCATGTTTGGTCCAAAAAGTGCAAGGTGAATACAGTATACATTATTGTTTGCAAGCTATGATATTGCTCATGTAGTTATCATGCGATGTCATAAAAATTTAAAACATGAAGTAAGAGCACCGCAAGGTTCATCTTTCGATACTTTCCACACACAGGTGAAACAAATCCTGGGCAAAGAATTTCTATATGTTGCTTTCCTTTACACGGTATAGCACCGTTAAAATTTGATTATCAAATTCGTAGCGCGCCAAAAGTACAAAAATTCTCAAAATGCTATAAAAAGCGGTATTTACTCTTACGGTATCAATGTGCCATCTCTCAGTACAATTCTGGAGAGAAATTAGGCCGAATACTGATCGCATGATTTGGTTTATTTATAGCTTCTATCGACTTTTATGGCGGCCAAACTGGTGTCCTTTGGACTGGGGACACCACCAATTCGTATTCTTGTACTTTTCAGTTATTTTCGAGATGACAGAAATGCTTAAAGAGCTCAACTGGAGAACCTTATACCAGAGAAGAGTCGATGCGCGCTTGACCATGTTGTACAAGATCACAAACAGCCTAGGTGCTGCAGCAATAAACCCAGGCGAAAACTTGCGCTCACCAGCCCGCAGTTTGTTTACTCCTTGATCCCGATTTCCACTTCTACTACCTTCCACAGATTGTCCTTTTATCCTAGAACTATAGTACATTAGAACTCTCTGCCTCCGGATGTCTTTACTCCCTCCGCTAATCTTGCTCAATTTCGAACCAATGCGTCTAAAATCACCCACAAATTAGTTACTGCTATAGTTAGTGCAATAGTTAATTTTGGGGTTGACCCCCAAAATTAACTATTGCACATTTTGTAACGCAGGATTTACGTTGTATCCTGTGCGTATTTGTTTGTGGGTGTTTTTTGCTGTTCACACCCTACTTTGAACGTGCTTTATACTGTAAATGTTTAGTATAAAAGTAGTTCAATTTGTAATCTTGTTAAATCCCTGATGAAGTCTGTCTGATCAGACGAAACCGGTCGGATAATAAACAAAATTGACAA
>JAEMWC010000150.1:0-60000 GCA_016490735.1 Pachyseris speciosa | reverse complement strand
GCGATGACTGGAGCGGCAATTTTAAGTAGCTTAGGTGATATTCCGTCGGGACCAGCTGGCTTCCTAATGTTTAGATGAGAGAGGATTTCAGAAACTCGGGCCACACTAACTGGATGAAAGTAACAATTAAGTTTGGGTGCTTTCGTCTCGATATTGACAACACTGGCGTGGCTAGAAAATTCACTCATGGACAAGGCTAGGACGGACTCATTGATTGTAGGAGACGTAAAAAATTCATTAAGAGACGCACTGGTGTCAGGGACAATTCTGCCATTTTCAAGTAAACAAATTGAGTTTGTATTGACACTGGCTTTGCTATCTGGTAGGAGCGGTCTCAGTTTTTTTCCAGAATAAACCCGGCGAGCATCTAGAAGAAACAGACGCTGCATCAAAACAGAAATCTTTAACTGATTGTCTTTTCAGAGCTGTGACCTTGTTTCGCTGACATCGATAGTTATTCCAGTTTTCATTCGTAGGAATTCGGCGGAATTCTTTATACAAAAGATTCCTGATGCGCATTTGCTTTTGAATAGCAGGGCTGATCCACGGCAAGTGATTGCTTTTAAGATTCCCGCGTTTGAGTGGAGCATGAAGATCAATAGCTTGCCTGAGAAGGCTTTCCCAGTGGCACCAAATATCATTCACATTATCAAAGATGTAAGCAGTGTCCCATGGGATGTCGCTTAAGGACGAAAGAAAAGCTAGTTCATCAAAGTTTTTCATTGATCGATATTCAATACTTCTCACATTCGGCTTGGGCAATCTTTGTTTCCTAACAATGTAAATTAAATCATGGTCACTAATACCAAGACGAAGAGTGCCGCTAGAAACAAAACGCTCTGGGTGTGAAACAAGAATAACATCCAGCAGAGTTTTCGTTGAAGCTGTGACTCTTGTAGGAACTGATATTGTGTTAGTCAGGCAAAATTGGTCGCAAAAATTTGAAAGACTATAACTTGATCCAGCAGATGACACACTTTCCGTTAGCATATCAATATTAAAATCTCCAAGAAACATGACTTCCTTACGCCTTGTGTACATATTTTCAGCCGCACACGGCATATTTCGTGTTATTCGGACAATAATCGTCTCCTGTAAACGTGCGACCTGCTTATCATCATTGTCGCGCATGACAACTACGGAGTCGTATCGCTTGTCATGCGCAGAGCCACTCACTGAACACTATTGACATTATTGACAACTGTTCTACAGTTTGTACCAGAGTTCTACGCATTATATCACTGAAAGTGTTGCTGCCATCAATTGCAAATAAGCAACGCTTAACATAACCATACGGATTTTCAAAATGCTTAAAAGTCACTTAACATTTCCAAAGCGTCCATCTCTTGATAATTTCAAGGTATCAAGATATGAAAGCCTGAGGAAGTGGGGATCTAGATTAATCATTCGTTGGACTGCGAAATGTGAAGATATATTTTGCATTGAACGATTTTAGTATTTTTTAAGGTAATTCCTCTGAAATAAAAGTGACAATAGGTTTTTGTTCAAACTTTGTTCACTGAATATTTATCATAGGAGAAATTCGATTTTGAAACAAAAAAGGGGGTGCCCATGCTCATTTAGGAGCTGTGAGGCATTGAAAATGCCCCATTTTGGCATTATTTGATGCTTATTGTAAGAACGTATGTCAAGTTATTGTAAAATCTTTGTGAACCAAACCTCATCAGAACACACATCAAACTACAGTCCATAATGATTATGTTGGACACAAATAAACGTTTTAAGTTTGATTTAAACAGAACGCTGTATCCTTTATTAAGCATTTGAACCAAATTTCTTAGCATGGTCACTAAACTGCAAGTAGAAAAGACCACAGTGTAATAGCTATTTTTCTTACTTATTCAGTTTTCAGCAATAGAAATCAGATCAGTCTTTTCTCGCACAAAGCTTATGATTAGTTGGTTACAATGACCGGGAAAAAAGGTGGGGTACTCGTGCTCGTTGGTGAGCTATAGCCATTTTTCAACCAACAAAACTCAATTTCAAGGCAAATCCGCCATGTTTTCAATGTGCGCGTGCACGAGCGCGCGCTAAATGACGCTATAAGTTATGCGCAGTAAGAATGCGCGATGCAAATGTAAGGAATTATTTCTTTCGCCTCTTCTTGTGAGATATCCCCACCAAGTGCGGAGCGAGTAAGTGAGAAATTATTCCCATTTTTCACATATGTAAACAACGAATATCGTTTCTCACCAAAAAAAAGATAAATAAAATAAAAAATAAATATAAATAAATAAAATAAAATTCAGGGGCCTATCCAATGCTTCTTTTTTTATAATCCCAAAACGCTATCGATTCAGCATGCCCTATAAGATAAGATGTGATAGCTAATGTCTCTACATTTCTTTTACCAGTATGGAAGTGAAAAGACCGCTTCCGCTATCATAAGAGCGAGTCAGCTTCTTTTAACAAAGAAGTTCTCCTTTAATCTGGCAAACTGTCACCCAATGATTGTCTTCGACGACGCAAATCTAGATGAAGTTCTTCCAGCTGCAATTAAAGGAAGGTAATGATGCTCTAATTGAGCTCTAACGAAGACCCCCCTTCAACTAATACCTTTTAATTATATGTTTTGTTGAATGTGCATTACTCAACTTGACCCAAAGTTAGCTCACAGAGGTAGAACAACTTATTATTTTTCTTCTCCATATATGGTGAAGCCCAAGAGTGTAGTTTTATCAACCAATTAGTTAGCATTGTACTCTGTTGCTTTCTTTCAGTTTTCTTCAAAACGAAGGGCAAAACGTCCATGCCATCAATCGCATTTTCGTTCAGGCTTCCATACTCCAGACATTCACAGAAAGATTTATAAGAGTGGTGCAGAGATTAAAGATTGGTAGTCCTCATGAGAGCAGCATACAGGTTAAGTATTTCATATTATCATGAGTCATTTTATGTTGTCAAGGGATGATCCTAGTCAACAGTGTATGCAGCTAATAAATATTGCTAAACGTTTATGACGGTAAACCGCATATAATCTATTGCGATGTTGTCCTTGTCTCCTATCAGGGGCACCCAACGAGCCAAACCAGCCAAATGTTGTAGAAAGGCATTTTTAAGTACGTTATGGTGTTTGAAGTCTGTTTAAAGTGATGTTTTGGTTAGTTAGAAAACTTTGATCTGTTCGGATTCCCTAGCTGAAATGTTAATTGCCCGAACATTTTAGGGAACAAAATATTTCTTTGATAAAATACTAGCTGAAATGAACTTTCTAGGGAACCTCTTTTTCTTTCCGAAAATGCTAGCTGACGTTTTTTACTGCCAAAAACAGCAATAACGACCTTTCTCAAAACCTCAGGGGTTAAGATTGCCACATTACGAATCTTTTAGGCCACGTTTTACTTACGAAAATCCAAGTGCACTCTTTAATCGACGCCGAAAGCCTTAGGCGAACTACCCTCCACCGAACAGATATCTCCCTAAACTTGGGTGCCCCTGTCCTATATCAGTTCAAACTGTTCAGTTAGAGTTCATGAACAACGACTGAATAGGGAACAATGCCTTAGAAAGTATTGATACACGAACAGAATTGCACATACACAAAATGTTGGATTTACGTAAAGTGATTCTACCATTTGATTCCGTATGGTCCTAGTATAGACAAAACAGTCTATTGTTGAAACGTTCGGTTTTGTGAAAGAAAAGTCTTCTTAAAACATGCGCAATAGTTTAATCAAACGTCTTTGGCTCAAGACAAAATTATTGATTTTCAGCTCATGTTGTCGCTGGAATTTTTTTTCTCGTTTTAAATCTCTTTAAACAATGGAACCAAATTCTTGACCCCTTTGCTCAATCGACTTATCTTTGTGGAATAAACTTTATTGGGAGTCATGACATAACAAAACAGGAAATATTAAGTAAATAATATACAAAACGGTAAGAAAACTAATAATCATGAAAAGACATATTCCAAAGGGGAGAGCGCGAACGGGACGCAAGTATGCATACAAGGCAATTCCCAACAAATGCAGAAAAGGACTATAAATATTAGTCCGAAAAAAAAAGATTGCAAAAATGAAATAAACTAGTTGCTAAAATAGAAATATTCACAACAAATTGAGAAGAATATAGGGACAGCAAATTAGTTCCTGTGACACTGCAACTGTTCTTAACTGAGGAACAGGTGCTATGATAGTCTGTATCAAAGATTGAGCATAATTATGAAAAATAATATTTGGAAACAAAACTCTTGAATAAGGAAATACTTGAGAAACGGAATGGACATTAAATTCCACAACTTAGCAATCCTATTGACGTACGAGGTTTGAAAAGGAGTAGTTTTACAAAAATTAGTTGTTAGCAAAAGACTAGAATTTCGATTTAGATGTCTGCGCCAGTAAATTACGAAAGTGACGGAGTCATTAATGTTGAAATCCAGAGGGCCTTGTAAAAAACACAAGTTCTTTAACTTCTCTGTTTTAGATCAACGGTAATCGGTTTAAGGGTCAGTAGACGATCTTTGTAGGTGTCTTCAGTGTTGGTTTTCAGAATCCATCTCGTTTCAAGTCTTTGCAATCTTTAAATTTTGGACTTTAGTGAGACATGATAATGACTTTAGTGAAACACGCCTATGAGGCATAGAGTAGTTGAGACTTTACTAAGGACAGGTACAGCGTACCCCTAATTTTGGGGTCGGGTAGCAGAGGACAGGCTCGCCTCAACACACCTAACAATTTATTTGCTTTCGATACTATATCCTGAATGTATGTGGAGTTTTCAAGAAAGATCACTTGTAACCCCAATACCAAGAGCCTTTCTTTGGAACGAGAATGAGATTTCTTTTGGATAAAATTTTTATTTAAGAATTACGACACAATGTTTACAAAACGGACACCACACTAAGAACGTCACAACGCTGCACTGTGTACAATACACTACTTAAATACCTTACTTGCAATGCATTTCATTATCTGCTAACAACACCATGTCCTATCGTAAGCTACTTACAAAAACATCTGTTTTAGCTTAACGCTTCACATTCAGAATGAGAATGAGATTATCAGATCCGAAGTGATCAGAAAAAAAGAGAGGTTCTTCTTGCGATCAATGGTTTAGACTTTGACTTGTCTATTCCTGTTACGTCTATTGTGCGATCTCGTGTGTAAAAATCTACTCGAAGCGACGTTCCCACCCTACGAGTCTGTTTTTCGGATTCAATATTTGGGTTTTGCAGGACCCCCCAGCTGCGCTTCGTTAATCCTCTCGATCAATTTTTCCCCGATGTCATTCTTTTGTTCCCTGTAGGTAGGTCCCTTAATAAGCAAGGAGCATCGGCAAAAGATTACTGCTTTCATTCAAGGTGCTGTGAATGATGGCGCAGAGGTGTTGTGCGGCGGAAAGGTTCCAAAGTTGGACAGCAAATTAGACAAAGGATACTTTCTGGAGCCCACCGTGCTTGGAGGTCAGCTGAATTTTTATACGTTGTTGCGATCTGCTCATTCGAAAACTTGTTAACGGAAGAGAAAATCCTTACATTGTTGTTGTTGCCACTGTTGTCCTGTTTGAAATTCAAAACAAAGAATATAATGCATAAAACCATTCAAGGTTGATAACTGTCAGGTTAACCTTTCAAAAGTCGAACATATTCAGATGAAAACAAGGGCCTTTAAGCCTTTTGTGCTCTGGACGATTTTGAACTCCCATTGCAGCAATTGGACAAAGCCGACAAGTATGCATTAGACTACGAGCAGTCCCTCTTTCGCTGCTTCGTTCGACAAGCGTGAAGTCTAGACGCTAGGGGTAGCGCACGGAAGGAGCGTGCCAATTTCGCTCGGCAGTTATTTCCTCGCGCCGGTTTTGTTTTAACTTCACGCTCGACGAATTGAGTAGCGAAAGAGGGACTGCTCGTAGTCTAAGTATGCATGCGCCTACAATGGCGATTGTCCAGCATTTTATCCACTGGAACAGGTCAGATTTATTAACATTTCTATCTGGCACTGATTACTGAGGTAAAAGTTGTGTTACAAATGTAGATAAATTGTTATCTGGCGTTTCAGAGATTTTTTGGTTTAATTCTTCACCAAATTTCCCACTAATTTTCCCGACAATCGTCGCGCAATTTAAAAATTTCCAAAAAGCAAACGATCGATCTCCGAAAATCTCGCCATACCATGTATACCTATCTCAAGAAATTAAACAGGCTTGATGGCTTGAAGAGGCTGATAATCACTCCCATTGTATGGAGTATTGACTAGTCTAGCTCCGGCACTGTCATGCCTTTCGCTAGTACCAACTTGGACGCATAGATTGAAAGACAATAATTTATGCAGGAAAACTGGTATAGAATAAGTAACATAGTAAAGGTCTGACGAACCGGTCTCAACGGATCGACCAATGTAGATGGAAACACGAATTAAATGTCACGTTTTGTTCCATTTTGTTTACTACTGCAGTGAAGCTATATAACTAGATACCTTTGACTATGGATGGTCGGGATGTAAAGGGGTTACAACTGGAAAAAGTTGGGACCACTGTTTACGTTCTTCAAATATGTTTCTTGGTGATTACCAGCAAGAATGATAGCGAGTCATGACGTTGTGCTACCCTCAATAATTTATTGAGTGGCCTTCTCTCAAATTTTTCGTGTACAGAAGGTGTTGGATTTTAATCCAAAAAACAGGAATGACAAAGTAGCCGGTCGCATAGCCAGAAATCCCATACAACATGGCTTCCAAAATGGTCGCAAGAGCACGCACATACGGATTTAACATGGCGGCGAAATATAAAGGAAATGAGGGGAAAATAATATTGTTTTGCATTTTGTGGCGTAGCCGTACAAAACTCAGTATTCCACTTGATTTTAGTAAATAGAGTCAAGTTCGAACCATGTTTTAATTGCGCAAAATCTGAGAAAAAATAGTTCTACACGGTGCGTTTTTTATTGAAATAATCTCATAAACTAGCCAAACTTTTCTCTCAATGTTCCTTTAAGTAGGTCTTACCTTCATGGTTTTCTTAGTCGGCTTCGAGGAAACAACTGCACCGAATTAATTTCCCACAATCTTGTTCAAAAGAAAAGATATAAAAATTTTAAAAAAATTATTCTTGGCTCTAATAAATTTCCTTAACATGGTGTGTTTTCTATGCAAATAGTGGCATTTTCTAGAAATGAGAGACGAACGGAGATGAAGCCATTACCGAGGAAAAATGCATCTTCGAGAGGTTTCCTTTCATTCCACTACGGTCGCCATATTGTTTTAACGTGTTTTCAGTGGTCAGTTGTATTCCCCATAACAAGTTAGGTACTTGATATATGATGAATAGGCTGAATTCCGAAAAATAGCGGGAACCTCGACGTAATTATCGAAGGAAGTACAGGAAAATATTCACATATCCCAAGTCTGATGTAACACCAATTAAATCATTTCAAACTTGGTAAATTGATTTTGTGGATACATTTCGATCAATAATCCTTAAAATTAGCGAAGCTAAGACCACGTAAACAACAACAATAGCCTTCATTTGTCCGCTCGCCATGTTGAATATCAAAACATACGTGCCCGCCGTTCAATCCGCTGACTGTCTTGGATTTCTGGCTATGCGTACACGAGGTAACCAGAGAATTTTAATAATTCTTTAACACCTTGATATCCGTCATCACCAGGTTTTCAGAGCTCCACAATCAGCACAATAAACACTCTGGAGGTTCAAGGACCAGTGGTAAGTAGCGATAAATTTTTTGAAAAGAATATTGATGAAGTCAATTAATATCATCAAATGTGTTTGTCATCGTGGCATAGTTTGAAATGATAGTTGAGGTAATCGTTTGTCTCACGGCTGAGTCACATAGATGTGATCGCGGTGTTTCGACCGCTGGTTTTCATCAGGCGATAGTGTCGGCTGGCTGTGTATCATTATAAGTTATAAGCAGATTCAAATGGGTACCTCTCTTCCAGCGTCTACAGAAAGCCTACACACACTGCCCAGTACCTAGCTTATGATTCGCATCATTCTTAATCTGTAAAACGCGGTGTTGTCAAGTGCCAGTACGATCGATCGAAACACCTCGTAAATAAACCATCAGTTATCTCTCAAGAAAAAAAACACCTGTCACCAGTTCTTATTCTCTTCTTCAGAGACAAATATCCCAAAAAAAAAGAAGGAAAGAAAGAAAGAATTATGCGCCCGAAATTAAATCTACTGCGGCTCTGCTATATGTAATAGAGACCTTAGGCAACCACTGGAGACGGCTGGGAGGACGCAAACCGGAAGTAAAATTTCCCCCTTCGAGCTAGTAGTAAGCCTTTTGACTTGCCCTTTAGCCCGCGTCGACCTCACTTGGCGGCGGCGAGAGAGGTATGTTTGGCCGCTTCGAGAGACGGCCACTTTATCCTTCAAGTTGGGATCTAAAATGCACAGAATATTCTTGACGTAGCCAAAAGTGTGTTTGTTAACCATGACTTTTGCATCTCATTAGCAAATATTTGATTACTTGTTTATTTTACCGCTGAAATCACAAGTTGAAAACATGTCGGCAGCCGAAACAAGAACAAGCCGAGCGAGAGGAAGATACAATTAAAGAAGTGGTTTAGTTTAACTTCGAGTTTAAATCTCAGAAACCGATATAATTGGAATGGTTTGGTTCTTCTTTAGTATCCTGTGACTGTGGGTGTTACCAATATACCCTGGTACCAGTGTATTGGTTATTATACTTAAGACTGTATATAATCGGTCGCTCAAAGCGTGCTACCATATCGGAGTATCTACAAGGATAGGCAAGCCGTCATAGTAACATGCAAAGCCCTTCTTTCCCATCGACAAATGAACGCAGTTGACAAACAAACTCATCTGGTATTTGCAAGGCAGCAGCTACAGCAGGATGATCGCTTTACTTTCCTCGAAATTCGGCTTAACACTCTGAATCATATCCATCTCATCAAATTCGAATCGGTCGTAATCGTGGTAACGTAAATCGAGTTTTTTCATCCTCATCTATGATATCTGCGAGACATGCCTCAACTAAAAGGTCTCGTATTTCTCGCAAGGTTGCCATGAAGGTTTTGGAAAGCTGAACAACTCGGTCAAAATGAGCTACTGCAAACAAAAACAAATTAAACCAAAACAGAACAGCGGCCGCGTCTGCTATGCAGCTGAGCTTTCTAAAAGGTGGCGGCCTCGACCAACTCCATTGCGGCCCACGCTACCAGTGGCTGCTTGTGGTCTCTAATGCGACCTAAAGAAAGTTAGTGTTGTCGATCCAGCAAAACAAGATGGAGTAGTCTACAAAATTGCCTGCGAGTGTTTTTTTACAGAAGAGACGGAAATGTCGATGCACGAACGGTTTTATAATTAAGGAAGGTGATAGAAACATACGGATTGCTTGAACCCAATCCTCCGACCAGTTTAAATAACACAGCAATGCGACCGGGCATTTCACGTTTTTTTGACGTCCCACAGATTATTAGGAATAAGTTTAAAACGTCTGTGGAGGACATTTTTTAAATTTTTCTTTGAACAGGAGAACGTAAAAAAGCAGGAAACGCTTGAGCTTATTACCTCTTTCCATTGTTTAC
Organism: Pachyseris speciosa; assembly: GCA_016490735.1. NCBI lineage: Eukaryota > Metazoa > Cnidaria > Anthozoa > Scleractinia > Pachyseridae > Pachyseris > Pachyseris speciosa. The sequence goes on along the minus strand of JAEMWC010000150.1, from coordinate 50,467 downwards.
AACCTGTGAAGTTGATAGCTTTTGTTAAACCTTTTTTTTTTTTCAAGGTCAGAATAATACCATTTAGAACCGTTAAGGAGGCTATCGAAGGAGCTAATGGAACAATGTATGGACTCTCTGCCTCAGTCTGGTGCAAGGATATCAGTTCAGCTCATAACGTTGCAGATCAGCTTAATGTTGGGTAAAACTGTAATATACACACAATGTATTTCCGAGTTTCCATTTGATGTTATGTGCATTTCTATCACGTATTCATTGCTATTTTTTTTTTTCATCCACAGTAATTTGCTAAAGAAAGCACAGAACTAAATAGCCAAATGAAATAGTGTAATCGGTTGATTCACAAAGTCATCAGCCGAAAAGTTGCCTCTTGATCTTAAATCATCAGCAGCTTCATGCACAGGCTAACCACCCTATGAGTGTGTTGACACGTGAAAACTACGGAAATACAAAGAAATGTATGGCGGTTACGAATAAGACACTGAATAATACAATTTTGAACGCATCTTTCGCCTGTCATATAAACCCAAAGGTCGAGAGTAATTCAGTAAAAGAGTGTTTTAAACGGCCCGGGCAGGCAAAAAACCACCACTCTTCAGTGTATTAACATTTGATTTCACTTTATTGAGATTTCCAGACCAAGATGCGTTCAAATTATATTATTCAGTGTCTTATGCGTAACCGCCAAACATTTCTTTGTATTTCCTTAGTTTTCACGTGTCAACACACTATTAGGATGGTTTGCCTGTGCTTCATGCAAGCGACTCATGTTTCGTAAATCCGAATTAAAGAACCTATTCGTGACCAAGGCTCGGTTGGAAGCCGAAATCCAGGAATAGCGTAAACTTTGGTTGCAGTGTTTAGCTTTTGGATGAAAATTTCTTTTGCTGCTTTTTGCTTTTTAGAATCGACGTCCCCTAATCTGACATTTTGCAGTATATCGGTATTGAACAACGTTTGTGGATAGAGAAATAAACTCCTTGGTTAATTTTTAATCTTGGATTAGGTTTAATCGCCTTTCGAACAACTTGGCCCAGATTTAGTAGCCACGTTACTGAATCGCCATCGTCGCCATCGACGACGGGAGCATTACTGATAATTAGTCCTGTCCCAATTGCGATGGAAAAATCGCCAAAAAGTGCTCAAAATATGGCAAAAAAAGTGCTCAAATGGTGCTCAATTTTTTTTAAAAGTGCTTGAAATTTATAAATAGTGCACGAAAGCTGCTCGCAGTTTTTTATTATTTCCTAGCAGATGTTCATACATATTCCTAGTATTATCAAACTTTTAACTCTCGATTTTCTAATATTGAGGTGACCCTAAAGTATAACAACGTTTGTCGAACAAAAACTCTTTATTATCAGTCAAGCATAATTTCTAAAGCACACTGCATTACAGAACTGTATGCAAACAGCTGCACTGAACAGAAAAGAGTGCTAAAAGTCACGAACCAATCAAAATCGACTGTTCCCATGGTTAAAAGGACCATAGCTCGTGCATTTCCATGACAACAGTCAGCCAGTCAGGCGACAAGGTGGAATTATTGAAATTCATGATAATAGAATTACTCGGATTTTATACTTGCATTTAACACATGGAAAATTGTGAAAAAATATGTTGAAATATTTCCCAAAAAACGAAATGTTCAAATTCTATTCAAAAGTCCATTAAGTGCTCAAGAGTGTTGGAAATGTAAAAATTCGAAAACGTGCCGAAAAAGTGCACAGCGTAATCGGGACAGGCCTACTGATAATGGAATGATGATGATGATGATGATGCTGATGATGGCATCGAGGACAACAATGTAATCCTCTCAACGATGATGGTGACGCTGATGATGATGATTGTGATACCGTTTGTCGTTAAAGATTTTTTAACCGCCATGATCATTGAATCCTCATTTAGGAAAAAAAATATGAAACACACACACACAAAAAAAACACAAAACAAATTTTAAAACCAAGCAACACTAAGAAGAACAAACAAAACAAAACAAAACAAAACAAAATATCAAGTAATCTAATTTCTAACAACAACACTTTTGCAAAATTTTCATGTAGTAACATTTATAACGAATGTAGAAGAAAATTGGACTTATGAGTGGCTAATTTAATTCAAGCCTCATTAACGGGGGGAGGGGATGGGGAGCGTATCTCAAATCTTGAACACGCCGTTTTCGTCTTAAAATAATTTTAGTACAAAACCAGGAGCTCTGACAAAACTAAAACAATTGCTGAAAAGTTTATTATTTAATAACGTGAAGCCAACAGTGTTAAGTGTTTGAGTGTATATATAGAGAGGGTGGGCTTATTTAAGAAAAAAAAAATACCACTTCCAAACGGGGGCTTATAACGGGGGGGGGGGGGGGGGGGGGGAGGGGGTGGAGTTAAAAGAGACGAGTGACTTGATAGAATTTTTACGATATTTTATTGATCCGTCTTTTCATAATCTTAAATAATAGTGACGAAGAATAAAATTCAGCTGAAACCGCTTTTGGTTCACCACCTTTTGAAACGAAAACCGTCTAAACCATCTTCACCTATGTTTTCTATAAAGAGAAGCATGTTATGATTCCGGATTACAAGCCAAAGATTTCTCATCTCATTTTGTTTATTTTCAGCTCCGTGTGGATCAATAACTGGTTACCCAACGAACCCAGCATGCCTCACGAGGGATGGAAGAACAGCGGACTGGGACGAACAGAGGAGCTTACTCCATGGACTTCTACACTGAACTTAAAAATATCAGAATAAAACTATAAACTACCCAGTGTTCTGTTTTTTTAACCAGCTACAACATCGAAATATCTCGTCGCTATTTCTTCTCACAGGGACACACATCTCATTCGAGATTGAAACAACCGTGTTTGTACTCATTTTTATTAACTGAAGACTCCACAGTGGGATATATATCGGCATGAGAACAGCCATAGCTCAGAGCTAAATGGATAACAATAATAATAATTATCATTATTATTATTTTTAAATTTTCAATCCAAAAAACTTTATCAGAAAATGACCAACTTTTAACAAAATCTTTCATCGAAATATAAGATAAGATAAGATAAGATAAGATAAGATAAGATATTAGTATAAATCTACTAGCGTTCTATCACGAATGCCGTTCTCTGATTGGCTACTCTACTCGCTATTTATTCTGTGATAGATTATGAGTAGCGGTTGTCAACAAAATGGCGGCCGCTTCTCCGCGTTTTTGAAGTGTCTGCGAGGAGGATTAAGATAATTTAAATGTTTAGTTTGAACGACTAGTAGATTTATACTATAACAATTAAATTATTCGCTCTCGATTTCTATGCGTGATAGCTGATCTGATTCGGGCTGCGCCCTCATCAGCTATCACGCGATAGAAATCTCGAGCTCATAATCTAATTGTTAAATATAATAAAATATAATATAAGATAATAATAATAATAGTAATAATAATAATAATAATAATAATTAACCTGCAATATTTTATTTTCGTTGACGCCAATTTGCTTTGCGATCCGATAGAAATGAGTAGGGCTTTTCTTAGAAATGAGTGGGCTTTTGTTCGGGCCACAAAAAAAGTGGTCGTAATAACGGGTTGGTCGTATGGCGGGGTTCCACTGTAAACCCGTTCAGAGATAAAGTTAGACTGTAAGTCGCTTTTCTTCTCAGAGAAACATCTAGACATAAAGAAGAAAGACATAAACTGACTTTCGTAACGGAACAACATATTCATAAATAACATTCGAGAATCAAGCTGAGAAGATTTGAACAATTCCTCGCCCAAGATAGTTTTATATCTGCGATTCATTTCGATGAAAGTTATCAGAGCCTGAAGATATTTTTAGTCTCATAAAACTAGTTACCCAAATAATTTAAATAAAGACATTACTTCTAAAGTTTCTTTTTTTTACCAAAATTTATGAGCCTCTTGATGCAATACTAGTGCTTACAATATCAAAGAGAAAAGAATTGGTCAACGGATACTGAGTAATCGAGGCTTGGTACTGGCGGCTAAACACACCAACAAATTCAGCACTCATCCATTGAGAAACAAAATCATTTGCCTGCACGTTACTGCGCTTTATCCATCACCATGATTATTTATTTATAACCTCTGTATTTACATCACAATTAGGTCAATATCACCATAGCCACCGTCATCATCATCATCATCATCGTCATCGTCATCGTCATCGTCATCGTCATCGTCATCGCCATCGCCATCGCCATCGCCATCGCCATCGCCATCGTCATCGTCATCGTCATCGTCATCGTCATCATCATGACAAAACGCAAACAATAAAGACGCGTGTGTTGATCATTCCAAGTGGAATGGAAGGGGTGTTAGAACGACTTTTGTAGATCTTTGAGGCTGATAAAAAATAATGAAAACGCCTTTGAAATTTGATCAGTGGAACAATGCTGCAATTCTAGCGTTTGTTTTGACTTGCAAGACAAAGGCTGCGAGCGAGCGAGCGACTGCCCTTTGTAGAAGTATCTACGGGAAATGTTGTCTGGTGCAACACCCTTATACCCAATGCCTGAAAATTGTTTGCGGCGCACCAAGAATCGTTGAGCAAAACCGAAATCTTCTAGCTATAGCCATTCAAACACTAGGTAAGTTTATCTGCAACTTGCCTTACAGCAAAATTCAGGGAGATTGAATTCTTTCCCAGCTAGACATGTTAGGATGTTAATAATCCCCTCATGTTGAAACAGTTATTGATGTATTGACTGACGAAAAGGATGTATTTTGTTCACGACAACCTATAACAAACAGACGTCTGCCAAACTGTTGCAAAAACCGACAAAAGTCCATTTTAATGAAATTTGTATTCAAACTTTCGTTGAATCTTCTTCTTAAAGGATATGTCCGCGGCACAAAATAATATTTTTATTAAGCCCAACAACATTCCCAAAACAACTGTGCAGAAGCCATGCCCGAATTGGAAACGATCGCTAACGAGGAAGTAGATACTTCACTATTTACAAGACCTCACAGGATTGGTTTAAAAAAACAATAAACAAAGAATAAAACCAATAGAATCTAGTCCTAAAACAATAGAGGTGTAGCCTATAAAGATCCAGTGAAACTAAAGGTTTTAAAGAGATGCAGCCCAAATCTTTTACCAAGCATTTTGTAAAAATTTCTGAGCTGCTTTAATTGTTTTCCCTAACAATCTTTCAGCAATGCAAATCTGCGTAGAGCCGGCTTCTTCTCTGGATGCTCCTGTAAACTAACCCAGTCTCTCCCCTCCTAGTCTCCTTTGCGGGCGTCCTTTGGGCTCGTCACGGGGAGGGAGCGTTTTGCGTGATGAGACCAAACGACGGTGCGAAGGAGGATACTATCCTCTATAAATCAAATAAATACTTCAGTTCATTGTTTCAGTCACTTTATTACTTGTTTGCTACAGACTTTCGTAAAAGCGGAGCTCCCCGCACCGAAGCCTCGCGCGCATAGCTCCCGTTCGTTGGTAAGAAAACTTAGTAAATGCCATCTTGCTTGGAAATTCTGATTGTCACCGCACTTCGTCTGTACGTCCGTACGACCGCACCACAGGAAAAACAGTGCGACTCACACACTCCAGCCTTACAAATAGTTTGCATTTATTTTGGTATGGTTTATTCTTTATGGAATATTGTCATTCTTCGGTAAGCTAGGGAGTTGTTGTTGGTGTGTGCAATTAAACAAAATGGAGATGGATGTCCTCTGGCGCGAACCAGTATGGCCCGACGTACAGTTACGTGACATCCAAAATGTCCGAGTATGGTGGCTTTTACTTAAGTTTCTTACTCATGGGAAGCTACTTGCGGCACCTTCGGCACGGAGAGCTGCCCTATCAAGTGACCTTAGAAATTTTCATTTCTTTGTCATCTACTTTCTCTTCTACTTGCCACTAACATAGGGCCAGTATCGCCGGTACGTCCCGCTCCATCCTCCATGAAAGCGACCATCTGAGTTTAACCCATTGGTTGTGAATTGGATCCACAGATAATTGTCGGATGTGAAGGAGCCAGTCGGAATGACGTGCCCGCTCCAACCGTACGTTTGGAGAGTCTCACCAAATCTAAGAAAAAAAAAAACAGTGTTTAAACCGGAATTGACTCCTGTTCCTCGCATGGCATTCTCAAGTTTGTCTACAGGGCCTCGCGAATTGCGAAAATAAAAGATCGCTTTCTTTCAAAAATAGGATACTCATGATCAATGGCACTGGTGTTGCGTTCCGAAACGTGCAGTTGCGAATATTTTGACCGCCCCTTCTTATCACTATATATCCTGTGTTTATCTACCTAAAGGAAAAGAAAATTATTTATTTAATTTAAACAAATTGAAATAATAATGATGATGATAATAATAATAATAATAATAATAATAATAACAATAATAACAATAATAATAATAATAATAATAATAAGTAAAGTAAACTAAAGCGGCAACAACAACTACAGGTGAGGAAGTGTCATTTAGTTATAACTGTGTCTTTAACTTAGCGTTGTTATATTACGTTAGATAAGGTATTTCAAGTTGCATGCTTTCTGTGCTCAACTATTAGTTACGCTAACTAAGGTATTCAAGGTTCCATATTTTCTGCGCTTAGCTTTAAGTTAATTAACTAAGGTATTCAATGTTGTTTGTTTTCTGCGCTTAATTATAAGTTACGTTAACTAAGGTATTCAAAGTTGCATGTTTTCTGAGCTTAATTTTAAGTTTCCGTATCGAACTATTTGTCATCATTGGTAAGTTGGATACTTACCACGAAAAAGTACTCCATAGTGCTATTACTTTCCAACGCTACAAGCGAGGGTGAAATAATTCCATTCCAAAACAAAAGTTAATCACTAACAATAGACATATGTGAGTAACAAAGTTCAGAGTATATTAACTATCATAAAGCTATAAGTTGCCCTCACCTTCCTGAAGTTATCTTCACTTTGTCGTAGGCAGTCTCCGTTTCGAAATCCGTGAATATGAATTCAACGGTTTCCGTGGTGCGATACACTAACCACGAGCAGCTGAGGTTATGTGCGTATCCATTCGGGTAGCCTGGGGATGAGATCGTGCCAGTTCCGTCTTCAAAGACGCCTCCACAATCTGCGTCTAAAGAGGCGAAGAGTGGCTTAATAATCAGAACATGGAATTGACAGTTTAAAGAGTTCAATTAATACGGAATTCGTTTGCACTCAAGACTAAGAGCTTCGCAGTTCTTTAACGTTTCCACGCCATTTTATAATTCTTTTGCGAATATTTTGTGATGTGTATAGTATAAATTTGTAAAGTATAACAAAACAAATACATTAACAAAAGACAATCGGCCAAATGTTAAGTAATTAAAGCCTGATGTTAACATCAAGACAAGGAAGACTTACAGCACGGTAGAGAAAGAGCGAAATCAAAGACGTAAAACAAACAACAAAGATTCAAACAAGGGCTAAAAAAAGCAAACCAATAAAAACAACAACAAAAACAAAAACTCAAATCAGTTTCTTCTGTTTTTCTTCTTACACAACATAAAATAACCTGCGTTTTAATCTCAGGATGTTATGACTTTCTGTCGCATTTTGAGAAGTTTTAAACGCTGTGTTATCAGTTTCGCGGGTAGATTGCATTCTACAAATAAAGGGCAAGAATGAGCATGCCAATGGAAGAAAAAGAATAAAAAAAGGAAAAACGTGAACATTTTCTAACCAACTTGCTTGTAGCTGAAACTGAATCCTTTAAAGTTTGTGTCCCCATCACTGATGAATCTCACTCGCAAGACATTCCCGGATGAAGTGAATGGTGGTGGTTTGTACGTTGTTCCATCAAATGCGATATTTGCTTTTTCGTAATCGTTCGTGTCGTAGATTAGTAGGAAATCTTTGCCAGTCTGCGTTTGGAATTCATTAAAGTCGAGTCTTATTTTCTTGTTAACCGGAACTTGTATCTGCCATGTACAATATTCGTCGATGTTGTAATTGGCAGGGTAGTTCCGCGAGCTGACCTCACCATCCGGCCCATTTAGAAACTGCCCACAGCTTGATACTAAAAAAAAAAACAACAGCAACAACAAAAACAAAAACAAAAAACAAACAAAGATTTATCTCCCCTTAGTAAACTACCGCATTTTAGTATAAAATTATCTGTTATTTCTTTTTTATTTCAGGTGTTCATTTTCTGTTCATTTTTTTAATAATTTAATTTATTATATATTCAAACACACACAAAACTTACAGACATCGTATTTTCAGTTGTTTGAGTAATCTAGAAAACGGCGTGTCACATCCAATACCTCGAACATCAAACAGTCCTTCACAGGACTACACTCACCCGGACGATCGTACTTCACAAAGTTATGATGTGACTCAAACCATTTATGATATTAATATCGTACTTAAAAATTCATAAGTAGAGTGAAAATACCCATTTTATTAAATTTTAAGGATTCTTGTATTCTAGGCTGTCACGAATTGGATCAAATCCCATAATGTTGTACTTGCAAAGGGAAGCAATATATTAAAATGAATTACCTTACCGGAAAGTGGAAAATATTAAAAGAGAAGAACTGTGGTTTAGTTTCAGAAATTTGCTGACATCACATGAAAACCAGAAATGAAAGTCAAAGTTGGGGAGGTTTAGGTCTGTATCGTCCACTTCCTAGTACTACTACAGGTTACAGGCTGACCTGCATCACTCTTTGATATTTTATCGAAGTGTGGTCTAATTTGTAGGGCAGTATTTCTAAAGTATACATTTTATTCAAAAGTTCTTCTTAGAAAAAGTTAAATGGTAAAGCTTTCTCAGTTTCATCTGCTTGTGCTAAGAGTAACGCAATGAGTGTAACAAGGATCAACACAAAAGGGAAGGGACACATTAGACTTGAAGTTCGCCATGGTACCAGCTGTTAAGATAATTTGAACGTTGCATTCTTGATCTAGGGCGATTTTACATTTTAGGCCGTCGACGCCATCTTTGTATGCGTTATTTGAATAAACTACTTAACAATTGTTCCAGAGGTATGCGCTGGATATGAGGTAATAGATAGCTAACGAGACGCGTAGCGGCGAGCTATCTTTAATGATCTCATCTCATCCAATAAGCGCAAGAGGAACGTTTTAAGAAATACCGCTGGATTGGTGAACAGAACCCTTCATGATTAAATACTGATAACGTACTTTCACACGTAGGTTGAGCACCAGTCCACGAGCCATCCGACTGACAAGTCCTGGAAAGGTCACCAACAAGTTTGTACCCAGGATCACACTCCAACACGACTTTACTCTGGTAGGAGAAGATGTCTCCATATCTTACACCGTTGGCAGGTGTACCTGGATCACCACAACCAACAACTGAAAAGTTAATGTTCAAAACATTTGCTCATATTAAAAAGAGGAAAAGCAGAGCACATAGCGAGGATTTGATTTATGTATATCTTAGCTGATCTTTATGAATAAAAACTCAGCCTCATTTAATTGTTTCTTGTTGATATAAATGCGTAATAATTTTGGTATGCGCGTATCAAACTGTACCGAAACTAGAAATTTTGCTACTTACTCTGCTGCTACGGTTTGTAAAATAAAATTTGCCTGAAAAGAAAGGAAAATCGTTGTGCCTTGTGGGGTCGTTTCATAGCTTCTATCACCCAGTCACGAGGGTTCAACCCTTCTTATATCTTTACCAGTTAAAGGAAAGACCAAGTGACAGTGCCATCGAGCTGCCTTTATCAAATCCTTTCTCTTTGTTTCTGCTCTGTTTTAGCTTTTCACTAGTTTGCTGTTGTTTTGTTTCTCAATGTCGTTGTTTGCTTCCTTTTCGTTTTTTTAAATATCTTTTTTATAACACATTTTCGTTGAGGACAAGATAAACTGAAGTCAGCTCACTTTGACATGTAGGCTGGGTACCGGTCCACAAACCGTTGTCCTGACATGTGCGAATTGAAGACCCTTGTAATGTGTACCCAACACTGCATTCAAACAGAATAGTATTGCCATACTTATAGGAGGTCGAATTTTTCTTGCCATTTGTAGGAACACCCGGATCACCGCATGACCGCTCTGTAAGGAGCAATAAAAAAGATTATTGAAAACGTTAGTGCAATTTACGTTTCCTACATCGAGTTATTGACAGGCAAAGAGTATGCGAAAACGAGGTGTTCATCAGCTGTGCACCCACGGACGTTTAACATGTTCTTGTCTAGTCAATTTCAAGTTTTGCCTTTATCCATCGTGATACTCCACGGTCTAATTTTAGTTCGATTCGCCTTGCTTTTCTTAGTCTTTCGCGCAGGTGTTTCCTTGGGCATCTGTAATGGCCATAATTAATAAGAAAATCTCAACTCTATGCTGCCGTATGAAGCTAAGCAACTGGTACATTTTTTAGCTCGGCTTAATTATTTATTAAGTAAATCTTTTGTGTATTTCCCCGTCAGAGTTCAAAACTTTCTAGTCAGTCTACTCCGTTGACTACACACAACAGTAATTGGTTTGTGCAACTTCATCTAAATCATATTGGAAACCAAATCTTTGCCAATGTCCATCTCAAGAATTCACCCAGAATTAGTTTGTTTTCTCAAAAACCCAATTTCTGACCAAACCAAGTTTAAATAGACCCACCTAAGCACACAGGTTTGGAACCACTCCATTGTCCACTTGCTTGACACACCTGGCTGACCTCTCCCTCCAAGTGATGGTTTGGTTGGCATGTGTAGGTCACAACGGACTGGTACTTAGTATCAGGTGCTATGTGGTGGTATCCACCATACGGATCCCCAGGATCACCACAGTCCACCACTAAATTTGTAAGCAAGCGGAGTCAGAGACATTAAGCGAATGTTGCTTCATTGCCTGAGAGCTAATTAAGTGAGGTGTCTTCTACTGTTGCTGCGAATACGCTATGCACATTTCGAGAACAATCCAAATAATAGCGTTTCTTGACGAGAGTAGTTCCTAAAACAAAAGAAATCCTTGTGCGGTATATATCAAAGGGCACAAATCAGGTCTTATTAAGAGCTACTGGGACCCAACGAGACAATTGAGGGTAACCGCGAAGTTTTGGATCATAAATGAGCTTCAATTAGGAACAAATTGCCATATTTAACAACTATCCTGCGAAGACGCGCGGAATATTCTACAAGATTGAGCAGGATAATTTTTTTATTATTCTGCGTTTCATGATTGCATTTTTCTCCGCTATACAGAAATTAGCAAAAAAAAAAATCCTTAGCCGGGCTTCGTTCTATATAAGGCACGCAAGGAGGTGACGAGAGCAGGAAAGAAGTAGGAAAAAACACGAGCCGCAGGCAACTGTTTCTAACTACTTCTTAACGCTGTTGCCACTTCTTTGAGTACCTCTCAACACAACAAAGCACGGTTATGTTTTTCCCACATTTGTAGATGAACTCGTTTCAATTCGTGAGAAAACTGAGCAAATTTTATTCTCAGCTTGCGCTCGCGGCATGGCGTCACTGATCGTGCATGTTGCGTACAACACTGTGTCTTCCTGTACAAATTCTTCGAGTCTCCAATTATCGCTGAAAAGTGCTTGGTTAACGCCAAATTTCTTTTGGATTTCTAACAGCCCTTGCTGAGAGCTGCCTTTTGCACATATTCATAAACCGTACAAAAACACTCCTGTATTAGGGGGCACCGTTCCTGAGTTAAAGCTGGGTAAACAGTTACCGAGTTGGCGAATGAGCACTTGCGCAGTATCTCTTTTAGCGACACCCTCCCTGTTGAGTCCCCACCCAACCACCGACCCAGATCAAGCTTGGTTCTTAAAAGTGTCACTATTCGCTAGAAGTTAAGACCAAACTCTAATATGCATGCAAACTAGATAGTGCACAATCAGTACAAGAAAGGTGTTTTTTGTCATCAAATTAAACGATTGTTAATTAAGGAGAGTTATTCAGAGAGAAGACTTAATTGATGTTCCTTTAATTTACATCCTCTCTTTATTGCTGGATTCCAGTGCAGCATCTATAGGAGCTTTTATCGGATGATAGTAATTACAATAAAAAGAAAGTAGGATATATATATATATATATATATATATATATATATATATATATATATATATATATATATATATATATATATAAGGGAATAAGGGAATGTCGCTAACAGTATTTCACGGGGACGTTTAAGATTTAGCTCAGTATGTCATGTGAGCGCCTTACGTTCGCACACGGGATCTTGTCCTGACCATGTGCCTCCACCAGATCCATCATTGACACAAGTTCTAAACGATGAGCTCGAAGGTACCAGATTATAACCAGCGTTGCATACGATACGCAGAGTTGCGCCCAATTCATAGCGGTAACCTTGGACCACTCCATTGGCAGGCACAGGAACTGGACTGCAAAAGGCAGCTAAAATGCAGAAATGAAATCATATTTTTTGATTGCACCTGACGTCACAGCACCATGTTGATGGAAAGAACAATAGCGAAAACGTCTTTTGGGAATTTGAATCTATTATGATGCAAACCTTGAGCTATATTTTTCTAGTGTTTTGGCACCAACATGGCCGTCTTATCACGTGAGTGCAATCAAAGAATAAGGAGGGAAATCCCAGCCTGTAGGTTGGGATGAAAGCAAAGTAGACAATTCCAGACAATTCAAAAGTCAACACAGGCTAAAACGTTGAAGGAATCTTCAGAATGTTGAGACAAAGGGTGAGACAAATGGTGCATGATTCACAAGCGCTTTACAAAAGTGCAGTTCCGTCTTGATGAAAGGCTTAAATGATTTTACAGTAGCTGGTTAAGTTCCAAGTTGGTGTAATTATCATTATGTCATCTGACTCTGAGGAAATTCTTTTGTATTTTGCTTCACCTTTTTTATTTTTTATTTTTATTTATTTATTTTTTTGAAAAAGTCTGGGTTACCCCTGTAGCATTTCGCTTAATTTAGGAAACTCTTTGCTGAAGTCAAAAAAATATTAGGGCGATTTGAATAATACTGGAGAAATTGGCTTTCAAAACCTGTGACATTTACAAGGAATTGTATGGCTGGATGGGAAGGAATAGGACCTAAGATAATAGGAAGTAAGGAATAAATAGTTGTTGAGCATCCACGTGTTGTTATTGAATTAAACATGAAAGTCAATGCGGAGTGAGCGTACGTACGTGGCTTGTTCGAAAATTGGTTACATCATTTTTAATTCAAGGAGCAGATGGTTCATTGTTGTTGTGGTTGTTGGTAGGTGAAAGGTTCGTCTGCTGAACACAGCTAATGTGACATTTTGCGCACTAGTGTGCAATTTTACTCCCCTGTCAGTTTGTCCTCTAGCGTGTCATTTGGCACAATTTCGTTGTTTCTGTGAAACCGGTACAGTTATTTTTTCTACAGAACAAGCGGCTTTGTTTCCAGCGTGGATAGAAACAAAGGCAAACTTTTAATCAGGCGTTTCACCTGACATACTTCTCTCACGTGTCATTTTTGCATGCATGTGCATTCATCTTTATATCCAAATTCCTGTGGAGGGTTAGGGCCTGGCTAAACTAGGAAACATTGTTGCGGAAACATTGTTTCCCTGGGATTGCTGGCTCAGGTGGCTAAACTAGGAAACATTTGTTTTGGAAGCAAACTGGGGGTAGTCGTCGGGAGAGATCTGGGACAGAGTTTACATGCACACAATATGTTGCAAAATATCGACGTTCCCGTCTCGCAAGAGGAAAATAGCTAAAACTGACGTCACTACCACTGCGTTGCTAGGGAACACCTTCCACGAGCAGCACTGGGAACCAGAGTTAATGTTTCCTGGGTGGCTAAACTGGGAAACATTTGTTTCACAAACAAAATTGCGTCCGGGAAGCAAAAATGTTTTTAACCTGATTCAAAAACATTTTTTGCGTTCGAGAAGCAAGATTTGCGTCCGCAACAATATTTCCTGAGCGGCCAAACTGGGAAACATTTGCGTCCGCGACAATGTTTCCGCAACAATGTTTCCTAGTTTAGCCAGGCCCTTAAACGTGCATTTTTATAAAATCATTAAACCTGTCACGCTCAATTTTTCTTTTGGCGAATACTAAGTTTGCCGAGCGCTTTCAATTTCTGGTGTGCTTCCCGCATATGTAGCTTGTTTTGCCATTTATGCTAATGTAGGCTAGGTATGTAAACAAATATTTTCTTATAGGCGACAGCTGAGTGTAAAAATGTCGTAAAAAAAGCGTTACATTCACCAGCTACAACTCTAGCAAAAAGCAAACGATAGAGTTCCAAAGTGAATCCAGTGAGTTGTGCCATGTTGTACTCCCTCAACCCAGGATCCGGGAATTTATTAATTCAGTACGTTTTACGACCAAAACGGGTGCCGTATTTAATAAGCACCTTTAAAAAATAATGTCATCGAATAAAAATATGAAAACGGTTGCAAAATATGAACAGCAATTAAAAGGGTCTTCTTGGAAGGCTGCGTACCAACACATCTTGGTTGTGCTCCACTCCATGATCCATCATCCTGGCAAGTTCTTGTAGCATCACCGTCCCCTGTTAGTTGGTAGTTTGCGTCGCAAGTGAAAGTTGCTGCTGTTCCAAGAACATTTTTGCCGCCATCCGTGCCAGTTAGAACTCGTGTGGCATGTTCCACTTGGCCGATATCTTCACAATAAATACCTAAGGAAGGGTTAATGAGAAAGCAATTATCAATTATGTAGAACGCTTCTGTATTAAACTCGTCCTCTAATGTTCATCTCAGTTCATGTTTTGTTTTTATCTTTCAGTGCTGGATTTCATAAGTACCTCCACCCTTATAACTAATTGATGCTAAATTGTTTCTAGATTCCAAACGTGGTTTTAAAACTGACGTGGAAATAGTATGCACATATACAAAACATGAGTATCGTTATCGTCTATTTTCGCTCCTAAATTTCCCATGCGCCACATTTTTGTATTTGATGACATAATTTGATTGACTAATTGTTTTATATAAAGGATATTACACGGCCGCGCCGAGATACGAAATTTTTCTTCAAGTGTTGAAAAAAACGATGGAGTGAGGTATTGTTTCAACGCGACGAGAGAAATTTCGTATCTAATTAATGTTCTATTTATTATATACACTGCTCTGGGTCTTGTACCATTAACTAATAGGCGAAGACTTCACATCGTCTCGTTAACTAGAAAATGCCTTGACGGTCTAGTACCACCTTATCTAAATAATTATTTTATTCTAAATACCTCTGTACACTCAGTTGCGACTAGACGCTGTAATGATATTCATATTCCGAAAGTTAACCAAGAAGTCGCTAAGAAACGGTATTTAATAGCTTCCCCCATCAAATCAAGACAAAGGAATCCCCAGTGAATTAAGACTCTCCAAAGACTTTTTTCTATTACCACAACTGTATATATTTTGCTTTTTTAGAGTTTCAGATTATCGATTCTTATACTTTTCACCCCTTTTAGTATTTTTATAGCCATTCATATGTATTTTATGCGTATGTATTTTAATTACAGGACCCCCTTTGATACCAGTGTTTGTTACACTGACGGGGTTATCCTTTTAAAATATTATTCTTATTCTAATTCTTATACACACCAATGAAATACCAAACCATTTCATTTTTGCTGTGGAAGGCGCGATTTATTATGTAACCACAGCAACGGTGATCTTTTCACGTGTTAAGATAATATGTTATTTTCACGTATGAAAATATGTTTTCGCTCGAAAGATCACCTGGTATTCGATTGGTGTTTATGTAATAACATAAAATAATTTCTGCTTTACTTTGCTTTCATGTTTTCGCTCGAAAGCTCACCTGGTATTTGATTGGTGTTTATATAATAACATAAAATAATTTCTGCTTTACTTTGCAACCGACGTCATGCAATCCAAACTGACTGCACGTGGAAAGTTTAAAATAGGCGATATTTTGTTGTACGAGTGGAGATTCCCTTGAATAGTACAGTAAAAACCCGCGTATAAGAACCTGGATTTTTAATTTAGCCTAAACAGGTTCTTATATAAATTGTACGTAAAGCAAAATTTAAGCTACCAAGGTTCTTAAAATAGGTTCTTTTATTTTCATACGAGTTTCATTTAAATATATTATAAATATTATCTCATAATACAATAAAAATCATTTATACCATAATGCCTAAAGGCAGTACAGTGCAGGTATGTCCTTAACAAAACATATGCTCAAACAGACTCTTAGTCAGTTCTCTGAAATGTCACTTCAGCAGTTTCTACCTATACACTTTTACAGCAACTCCACTGATAAGAACCGAACTTAAAATTTTAGCCTTAATAAGTTCTTATGTGGAAGGGGCTTAAAATGAAAATTTTAGCCTAACAGGTTCTTAAAACCCAGGTTCTTATACGTGGCTTTTTACGATATAACATTCTCGCTCATTAAATATGCAGCTCATTGTCTCGCGTGATTAAAATATGAGAAAAGATTGTGGCCGAGGCAAGGAACGACAGGGTGGGTAAGCACCGTAGGTGTGACACGCCGCTTAAAGGAAGGATCCGGAGGGAGGGTAGAAAATTCTTCCCAACTTACCGGCTTGCTAATCTGCTTTGAAATGCCCCGAATTAAAGGAAACGGTTGACTTTAATAAAGATACACTACACGAGACTATTCCTTGCATAATTTAGCAACTGGATTTACAAAACAGAGTTATGCATCTTACGCATTCCGGAATTTCGCGGCATAATCACGCATGAGAACTCTTACGTATGCAGCTAGGCTCTCCTCCAGACCACTGTGAGTCTGTTTGGCAGTATCTGTCCGTACTGTAGGTGGCCTTATATCCGTTGTTACAAGTGTATGTTGCGGTGCTATCTATCATTAGGCCGGAACTCAGTGCCACGAGACCATTTGTTGGAGGGCTTAAGCTGGGGCAGGACAATGCTGCAAAAAGGTAGCAACAGGGTTTCTCATTAAAGGGACAGTTCATAAAAAGTGCAATCAAACCTCTCTTAAGCGGGCACCATGGGAACAAGCATAAATGTTCGATTACATGAGGTGTCCGCCTACAGGAGTCTACAAATGCCCCGTCTCACAGTACCTTCACTTAATCTGATTCTGTGGGACGTAAAAGAACCACTAGGGACGTAACAAAACTCTGGCTATGACCATTCCTAGTATAGATAGAGATAGATAGTTTATTAAACGTAAAATATTGCAGCCAAAGGCTGAATTGCTAAGTTTACAATGGATTAAAAATTCATAAACGCCTACTTACATAATATCAAATCCACATTCATTATTAAAAAAATGTACGGCAATACTTAAAAAATGCAATTGGCCAATTATATTGAGATATGTCCAGGTTTGCACGCAGCTGCGAAAATTGCGAATTTTGCAAAAAATTGGAAAATTCATCAAGTCAGTTACAAGTAGTGGAAGAGGAGGTCGAGGGGCCCCAACGAGAACTGCAAAAATTCCGAAAACTGCGAAAATTACGAAAATTGCGAATATTGCGAAAAATTGGAAAATTCGTCAAGTCAGTTACAAGCAGTGGAAGAGGGGGTCGAGGGGCCCCAACAAGAACTGCAAAAATTACGAAAAATTGCAAATTTTGCGAAAAATTAGAAAATTCGTTCAGTCAGTTAAAAGCAGCAGACGAAGAGGTCAAGAGGGCCCCAACGAAAGCTGCGAAAATTACGAAAATTGTGAATTTTGCGAAAAATTGAAAAATTCGTCAATTCAGTTACAAAGAGTGGAAGAGGAGGTCAAGAGGGCCCCAACGAAAACTGTATTTTTTACGAAAACTGCGAAAATTACGAATTTTACGAAAAATTGGAAAATTCATCAAGTCAGTGAAAAGCAGGGGAAGAGGTGGTTTTAAGGGCCCCACAGTCTAAGAGCCCTTTTGGTATTTCAGTTTTTTACAATAATCATTACATTATGAGCTTGAGATCTATTTTGTGTGATAGGTGATGAGGGTGCAGCTTCAATCATCTAATCACACAAGAAGAGCAAACAATGTAATTGTTTTAGTATAAATCTACTAGTGGTTCAAAACAAAATAAGTAAGTAGTAAATGATCTAAATCCTCTTTGCAGGTAATTTAAAATGTGGAAGAAGTGGTTGCTATAATGTTGACAACTGCTACTCACTACCTATCACAGAATAGATAGCGAGTAGCATGGCCAATCAGAGAACATCATTTGTGATAGTAATTAGTAGATTTGTAATAAAGTAGCTTAGTTAATAAAATAATGTAACCCTTGATGAGAAATAAATTACTCATTTTTTTGCCATTCTCATATTATATTTGAATGAGAATAGCAAGAAGGCAATAATAAAATGCAATGTAATAAATACATGAATATCGGTATACTCACAAATCCATTGGTTTTGTTGTGACAAGAGCGACTTTTGCCACTGAAGTTTGGAACAGTGAAAGCAGGTGAAAGACATGTCAAGTGCATTTATCAATATTGATCGTCGATCGAAATCATCAATGTTTTGTAGATAACCACATCTGATGCAGGCACGGCGAATTGTTGGCTGTAGTGCAACTGACATTTAACTGTAGGGATTTTATGTTTGTTATTGAAGGGCTTTATAGCAAAAATTATCATGGCCAAGTTTGTGTTAGATAACACTTGCAGAGGCCATGTTGATTTTCACTATCAAGCAAAAACCGAGTTCAATAATTTCTGCAGCTCATTTCCAGACTTGCTTCAGCGAAACAAATGTGGTGCTTGCATGTGAAAACTATTGCGTGCAAATGGCATCACGTCTGCATGTATAACACCTATTGTCTGCAGGTATGATGGAAGAAAACAATGTCAGCAGTAATTAGCTGTGTGTTTTTAACCAGTCAAATTGAGACATTGACACCGATGAACAATAATACAATGATTTTACTTTGCTTTATAGGTGAACACTGAAGCGTGTGAACAGACTTTTGCCTGGCTTACAAAATATGGGCGAATAATTAGGCACATGAATCAAGATAGATTCTTGTTTTATATATTAAATTTGTGTGAACAACGAAATAAGAAAATGGAAAAATAAGTACGGTACTGGTAGTCTATATGTAAGTTGTAGGTCAAATTTATGCCTGGTTCAATATTTACTTTTATTGTTCTTGTGTATGGTATTTTATGTACACCATTGTGATTGGTCAGAGTAATTGGTTACTGTTGATTTTATGACACTCAATTATTAAGTGTCTGGTACACTACCGGTAAATTAATTTTGTTCTTTTCCTCAGAGACAATTTCTTTGTTTCTGATGTGGTATTTATAAAGTTTTGTTACCTGGAAAATGGTAGATTAAATAAGGAGAAATATTTCTTGTGGTGGTTTTGCCATATGATAGCAAATTAATTTACAAAAATTTAAGATAACTGTCGGCTTCACACTAAAGCTTGTAAGTATAATCTAAGTGCACTTGGAACATACTTTGAGTGTGAAGGGGTGAACTGTACTGTACTTGAACTTTACTTAGTGACCATGGAAACGTTCGTAGTTCAAAGAAGCCGAAGTCCGCCGCCAAGTATGATCTACACCACACTTGAGAACACACTTGACCAATAGGAAATGGAAGCCAACTGAAAGCGATGTGCAGCAGTGCCACGATTCTGATGAACCGACGGATAAACAACTTCAGTTGCCAGCTGAGATCGATCGAAAAATTCAAAATGGATGGCTGGAGTTTGGAGAACTATATGAAACATTTATTCTACGTAAGAATACATAGAAAGAAAGGAATAGTCGATACAAATGATTGAACTAAAACTCTGAATTTTGACTTTCATTTACAGAGACAGCCTATACCATCGCTTTTCATTTCATCTGACACCAAATGCGATTAATGCAAAGCAGCCACTGTTTCAACCTGTTCATTTTTTTTTTTTTTTTGCACCACAGCAACTCCCTTAATAAGTACAATTTGAGTTAAAAATAGCGAAAAAATATATAGGAACTACAAAAGGCTCAATTCCTCTGTGAAGGCCTCATGATTTTACTGGCGAGTAATCGCATTTGTGATATGCGGGACGGATTTTACGGCGAAAGATGATCGACAGCCTGTGCTTCATGTAATATACTTTGTCATTAGGTGTGAAGCCAAGTTTTTTAAAGTGCGACTTGAGATTTTCAAGTGCAATTGAGCCAAGTGCTTACTTGAGACTAACTTAGCTTCTAGAGTGAAGTCAACAAATAATAATATGGACTAAAGCATAAGAATTGCAAGTCATCTGAGAATGGCTTATTTAAGGAAAGTAAGTGTCATTTAGGGCATCTTTTATTAACATTTTTTGCTGTTAGTTAGAACTTGCAAACAGCTGTCTGTACATATAAAGGCCCGAAAAAAAGAAATCTTTGTTACAGACCAAATTTGATTTAGGTTAAGATTTTTTAATTATTTAACCCTAGAAGACAAGGAAATCAATAATCAGCTAGGTACATTCCTGATGTTATTGTATGGCCACGATTTTCGTTAAATTCGGGTATTGCAAAGGCGCTAGTGTTGATAATGGTTTCAACTTAAAACTATGGTATTGTTCTTGTTAGCACTGATCAGTTGCACCCTGTCGCTTATAGAACGAGGCGGGTATATGGGTAGCATTGTTAGCGTTCCGTTTGTTAATTGGGTATGTCTAGTAGCAATTACTTAAAGGGCGTTACAATCCTGACGAATTTGTTTAGATTCGGGTAATGCAAAGGCACTAGTCAAGGACTGCATGTGGCTACTGCTGAAGCTTTTTCATTTTCACAAGAAAGGGATATGAAACGTTTGTCAGTTGTTTGTTGTTTAAGCGGCGTCACTTGAGTCACGCAAGGCAAGCTGTTTGCAAACTAGCGTTATCTGATCGCAGATTTTTTTCGAAATTTACCCGTATTTAATGTGCACCCTATTTTTCAAGCCAATTTTCCAAAAAGTAAATGAATAAATAGTGGCATACCTACCTCACTGCGGAGCCTAGTCTCAGGCTAAATGCAAAGATAACGAGAATCACTTCGTGAATTTTACCGGGGCCACTTTTGCCTTGGCAACCCACGTTTACACTAGCATGCATAAGGGTCGTTTACATCAAGAAGTTTATCGCGGGACATGAAAATCTATTTTATCGCAAATATTCTTCGGAGAAAAAAACGTCTAATTACTAATGTGAAAAGAGAAAATGATATTTGCCTGTGTACTCATTTCGATAATAGAATTACGCCTCGGCTTTCATAAAAATCTTCCCTGCTAGCAGAGGTCTCTTCTGCCAGCAGGGCCGGAAATAAAAATCACGCCGGCCAAGGGCGCCTATGCTTTGTCGCATAAAAATTAGCATAAAATCTACATTAACTCAAACGGCTGATTCTTAACGATATCCAAAAAAGTAAATTTAATTTATTCATAGTTTACAATTTTTGAAAACGCGGTTACCCTGTGCTGTTGAAGACGGTTTTTTGTCTTCAAATCACGGGCTCGAAAAGTCCAGGTAATCATGGCACGCTGCGGGCCAAATCTACAAACTTCCAGGGTCTCGTTTTCATTCCTAAAACGGACAAATTACTTCCTTGGCACTTAAAATAAAAAGGAAAAACATAAATCGATGTTTAGGTAGCCTCAAAATGGAAGATCAAGGTGAACGGAGCCCTCAAACGTTTCTTGTGAATAATTTTTCCTTCCCTCAACCGCGACGAAAACAAGGCGATCGGTGCGCTTTCAAGAGAGTTTTGAATACAGATAGCGGATTTAAAGCAGCTGCCTGGACTTTAGGAAACAAAAATGGCAATGTACATATTAGTTGGAAGTTGAATTCAGCTTTTAGCACGATAGGCAAAGCCACAGTCGATAAAATAACTGCAAAATTTGTGGGAAAAACTCACGCTTTCGCTTTTGCGTGAATAATTAATTCGAACACGCGTTCACGCAGCGAATCGCGTCTGTGAAATTTCGAACATTTTTTGTGCTTTTAGATAAATTTTTTTTGCCTCATCTTGAATGAAAATTTATTGTTATTGAACTTCCTGTCGCGTTTCTTTGGTCGCCTTCATTTGAGAGTTTTAGTGCACGCTGGATTTGGATTTCTGGGCCAGGTTGTTCGAAAGCCGATTAACCCTAATCCAAGATTAAAAATTAACCAAGGAGTTTATTTCTCTGCCCATGAACGTTGCTCAACGCTGATATTCTGCAAAATTTTAGATCAGAGGGCGTTAATCCTGAAAAGCAAAAAGCGGCAAAAGAAACTTTCATCCAAAACATAAAAACTGCAATCAAAGTTTACGTTAATCCTGGATTAACTTAATCGGCTTTCGAACAACCGGGCCCTGTACATTTACGGCGACCCCCGTGATTTGTTTGTTTAGTATATTCGCTTCCCTCAAATATATTTTTATTGAGTCTTGTTCAGCTTCTACGGAGCTACTGGGGATAGAGCTAAGTTGGTACTAAATTTACACAGTTGAAAAACGATTTATTTCAAAATAATTGCCTTGTTTTTGTCGTCTTTTTGATATACAACTTTCCTCTTTCTCTCACTGCGCTGTAAAATTTCGTCGGGCGGCGAAAAAATTATCCGATTTCTTCTTTTTGAATTCGTTTTACGTGTGTTTTTCGCCGAGGACTTCGGTATAAGAATCGAAGGAATCCTTTTAAAGAGAAACTTTTTTAACATGCTACTCTTGTTCTTGAGACGTCTTATAAAACGCAGTGAATAAACTTACGTTTTACAAGAGATTGATGTAAAGATAGTTTTGAAATATGTTCGCTTTGATTCTCGATAAAAGGTTCACTCTCAGGTGCAGTGGTCGCTCATAAATACGTCTCTCAAAAAATCCACTCTTAAGTTTTCGCACATGAAGTAGTCTCTCGTAAAGGTTGTAGAAGTTTTCGTTCCCCAAAAAGTTATAATCTTTGTCTGGAATACCTTCGATTGCCTTGAGTAAAGTTACTATGTGCACTTCGAGAAATTTGTCACAGCGGAAAGCGGGACCCTGGAAACGAGACTTTGAAAAAACGAAAGGAACAAACAGCATTTTATGACCGGTTCCAGCCTTCGGCTGGCTCCGGTAACAAATCTCTTCACCCAATGATCGTGGTGTGGTATGTTCAATCAAACGTAACGAGGCGACAAAGAAAATACCGTATTAAATCATCCGACGACTTTCATGGTCAAAAGATTTTGAATCTTCGACAGCCTCTGCAAAATATAGTTCATTTATTTCGTCTTCGTTGTGAGCTGCTGTACTTCGAGCAAAATAATTTTGAACAAACTTGGGCTCACAAAATGTGCGTTTCGTCACAATATACAAATAAGCGGGTGTGATGTTTCGTGGTATGCAAATGTTTGACGTCAGCTCGCAATTTATCCAGCCGGTTTAACATCCTATTTTCAGGCTCATTTGCTGGAATTCGAGAACGGTTCCTTTATGTACGCTAATAGAAGTTTTAACGTCTGTTTTAAACCTTTAATAAAGACTTTTATTAGTATCATATAAAAGCTATTTGCAAACACGGCGTTATCTGATTAATGGGATCTTCGCTCATTTAGTACAACACTAAACTGTTGTCTAACGTGACGCAGATCTGGGAAAATCGAAAGTAAGGCCAAAAATCGTCAACCTTGGGAATATTCGCAAATGTTGTTCTAAGCATAAGCGCAAGTAAAAGTAGCTTATGCCATATGAAAACGAACATTTGATACGCAAGGGAACGTAAGCATAAGCGCAAGCACAAGGAAAAGGAAAAATTTTGATCCTTGCGCTTATGCTTATGCTTGTTTTTCACAGTGAAATAAGCGCTCTTGTGCTTGCGCTTGTGCTTGCGTCGCCAGTGAAAACCAGGCTTAAAATGGCAAAGATCAGCGAAAAGTCGCAAGTAATACGAAAAATCGATAATCATGTGATTTATCACAATTTTCGCAAAAATCGAAGTTATCACGCAACTGGCTTTCGACTTATCATTAACAGTGACAAAGAACTCCGAAAAATCGCAAGTAACGCGAAAAATCGTCAACCTTGCGATTTTTCGCAATTTTCGTAAGGACACGAAAAATCGCAAATTTCGCAGCTGCCTGCAAACCTGGACATAAGTGATTATATTGCAAGAACTAAAAACTGCTAATAACAATAATTCATGGCATTGCGTATGATAAAACTGTTCTCGAATCTCTTTGACTTACATTCCTTCACCCTAAACCTGCTCTGCGTTCTAAGCTCTCTTGTTGAAATGTTTTAAGGAGGCAAAAAATTATGTAACTTGTGCGAGTTATTGTTGACAATTTCATCAACAGTTTCTTGGTCAAAGATTCTCTGCAATCGAACAGAGAGCCAAGATTTGTTGCTAATAGAGCTTGTGTGTACGAGACATCAGGGGGAATAATGCAGAGTGCTCTTTTTGAAATCTCTCGAGGTCATCTGACATCTGACATATAAAATAGTAGGAGGTGTTTAGATGGAACATTGGCGCGTTTCAGCTGTCTAAGGAAGTACATGTATGCGTGACGCGACCTTTCCGCAAACGGAAAGTTTGTTCTATTTCGATATTCAGATTTTGGGGGCACTCATTAGTTACTTCATTAATTGTAAACTGCACAAACAGAGTGGTAAAGTCTCCCGGCCAGTGTTGTAAATTATCCCTGAAAAGTCTCCATGGGGAGAGGATAATCAACTGTTTTACCTTCACAAGATGTTTGGTCTGCCGCGAGGTTATATCCTTGATTACAGGTGCAGTAGAACGACTGATCCGTGTTCACGCAGGTGTCTTCACAACCACCATTTGAAGATGAACACTCGTCGACGTCTAAAATAATAATAATAATAATAATAATAATAATAATAATAACAATAATGATGTAAATAGTTTATTATTTTAAATACAAATTTTATTTAACAATTCATCCAATATTGTAGTAGATTTAAAAGAGCTAATAATAATAATAATAATAATCACCAAATCAAATCCCATCTGGGGCTCGGATTTTTTCCGAGTTCCCATTTGATGCACAATATCTTTAACTTCTCCAATAATAATAATAATAATAATAATGATAGCTGAGTTAATCTTTTGTCTCACGATTGAGTCACAAAGATGTGGATCGCGACGTTTCGACCGCTATACTGCTGGTCTTCATCAGGCGATGGCGTCGACTGGCTGCGTGTGAGTATAAGAAGCACCGTGGCTGGTGGTGATTGATGCGTTTCGATCCTCGCTTAGCCTGTTGTTGATTGGAGGATTTCGATCCTTGTCGTTCAGACTTCGTCCCAGAGCGGATAATGTCCGGTCGTGTTGCTATCCCCTCTGGGACAAAGTTAAATTTATTGACCGAGACCCACATTGGTACACCCGTAGGGTTAAAGAGGCTATTCACATAAGACTTCACCCTAACAACATCAACAGGACAGTGGAATTGAAATTCCTGAAGCGTGGATGCCCACGATCAAACACTACAACAGCCGATCAGTACCAAAGCGGACCGCTGAGGGAACAATTTCTAGTCTGAACGACAAGGATCGAAATCCTCCAATCAACAACAGCCTAAGCCTAAGTAATTAATAAGTTGAAGTGGAGTAAACGGTAGATTGGAGACAGGCCGGAAATTCTTGAACTCCTCGGTGTTTAAATTGGACTTTTTCAGGAACGGAGTAATCTTGGCAATCTTGAGGGAATCCGCAAGTAAGCAGCATCAAGAGAACAGTTCACAAACTGTGTAATAACGAGGGGCGAAACAGGCAAGCACGTAGTAAATACAGAAGCTGGAAGAAGGTCCAAAGAGCAGATTTTCACTTTGGAAGACTTAATTAACACAGCCTATAGTCAGCTGATACACTGTCAAAGCTAGAAAGCTCAGTCACAAGCGCTTCAGGTAGATCCATTAACCAGAAGTGACGATGTCACGGTGGTTGTTGGTAAGCCATCGCGAATAAGGCGATTCTTATCAGCGAAGAAAGAGTTAAACCTATCAGCTAGTACAGAGTCTGAACGAGCTGCAAGATAGAGAACTTCAGGTTTCCGATAGAGCAACTTATTAATTGGCTGGAAAAAAACTTGCTGATTTCCATAGTTACTCTCGATATAGCGGATGCATAATAAACTTCTTTAGCCACACGAACCAGATCATTAACCACACGACATTGCTTTGTATATAAATGATAACTAGTATCGCTTTTTGTCGTTCACCACTTTCTTTCCAGCTTTCGACGAATTCTTTTTGCTGTTAATATAGCCTCAGTAAACCAAGGGGCTCGAGGACGCAAAGTCACGGATCGATGAGCAACCGGAGCATGAAGGTCGATCAGGGCACTTAAAGTCGAATTGTATTGGTCAGCAAATACCATAGTCGTGCCAAACACATGGTTAAGTTTTCTGACGTTCAAAGATGCTTTTTCTGTTAGTATAAGTAACTGCTAGTATGCTTTAGTCTCTGATTTCCAGCTTCGCGGATTTGATTCCAAAATGACTTTATGCAAACACATGAATTGTTGTTAAATACGATCGAATTTCAGTAGACTTTATTTTTTATAATACACTTTTGTATCAAAAGGAGGGAAAACACATTTCGGAGTACTTTTCGGAAGACTCTCCCAATTTTGACAAATCTCACTGCTTAAGTGACAATGCACTGACACTGAAAACTGCAAGAACCCCCGCAAGTGGAAGATTAAGGGAGCTGGAATAATTCGTGATGTTAGCTCGACTAATATGCTTACAGAAGGCAACAAAACATTTGGAAACGTAAATATGCGATCAGTACAGATTACCTGTGCAACTTCTCCCTCCAGAATCCAGTGCCATACCGGTGGGACAGGAACAAGAGAATGAGCCAGCAGAGTTATGACACGTGTGAGAACAGCCTCCGTTTGAGTTTGAACATTCGTCGATGTCTAATTAAAGACGAAAACAGAAAAAAAATAACATTGTTATTGACAAATTGCAACGTATTTTAAATGCTGTTGCTAGAATTACTACAAAAACTAAAAAATGTCAGCACATATCTTCGGTATTACGTAAGCTGCATTGGCTCCCTGTTACCAAAAGGATTGAATTTAAGATTCTAACCATGACCTACAAAGCACTAAATGGAATGGCTCCATCCTACATTTGTGATCTTCTACAGGTTCATCACCCAAACCGAAATCTTCGTTCTGCATCCAGGGGATTGTCATTGGTAGTACCTGCTAATCAGACCCAGGCTTACGCTGCTCGCTCTTTCTCAGTAGCTGCACCTACTCTCTGGAATTCCTTGCCAGTGGACATTAAAAACGCGCAATCTTTGTTTATCTTTAAAAAGAAGCTCAAAACATTTCTATTTAATTAACTTCACATGTAGTCTTATCACATTATTCTTTTCATTATGTATTCTTTTTATTTCTTATATTTGTAAGTTTATTTGTATATTTCTCATATTTTATTTCCTACATTTGTTAAGCGCGCTGAGATTATGTAGCTGCACTCTAAAAGAATTTTATTATTATTAATATTATTATTATTTGATTTCCAAGGGCTATCAAACTATCATATTACTTCACCAAAATTAAGAATTGTCCTCAAAAATGCATTTACATACTTTGCGTGAGCAAGTAGAATTAATGACGATTTGAGAAAAAAGTTCTATTAAGGTCAAGTCCATTTAGTTACTAACGAAAATTTCAAAGTTTCTGGTTATTTTCGATGAATTCGTGGTTTTATAGAAAAGAGCGAAAGCGTAATATATCCTTTTTACTTATGGGAAATTCGAGTTATTCACTTTACTTTTCTTTTTAAAAAACCTTAATGTAAAGAAGTCACCCCAAACATCACACACAAGCATGTTACTCCGTAAGTCTATTTTCTTTAAAGCAGACGCCTGTATGCAAATAAAAGTTGATAAACTGCGCCTGATTCGTCCAGAGAAACAGACGTTGTTACCTACCAACGCACGTGGTTGATCCTGAGAGTTGGTAGCCTTTGTGACAATGGCAGACATATCCTCCATTGGTGTTCAGGCACCACTGATTGCAGGGATTTTCGTTGCATTCGTTGCTATCTGACAGAGTCAAAGTTATGTGAGATCAATATTAGTTTAGGCACAAGACATAAAATTGTTTTCTATATGTTTAAAATTACTGCTAAACTACTTCTTCCCATGCCCCTTTCTTTGGCCTCTCGTTCATTTTTCTTTTAACTACCGTCTTTTATTGCGTTGCACTCACACCCTATAAATTGTTTTTCTTCCGCCTTCCTCCAATTTAGAACTTTCTCTTCCTTCCCTCCCCTCTCCCGCCCTCTATAATCCCGGGATTCGCCCCCCCCCCCCCCCCCCCCCTCCACCCAACTAGAACGTCTAGTTCCAGGACAGATATAAATAACAGCATCTTATCACTCAGTAAATTCTATACGCCAGTCATTGTTTCTGCACGGTTAATGAAGTTTGACTGAAACTGAAACTGCATATAGGTGGTAAGGTGACTGCCGGCTACAATGTCTTCATTCGATGTAATTCAGTATGGCCTGTAGCCAAGTACCTTCATTTATAGAATGCTATCCAAAGCCTTACATTTTCCATATACGAATGGTTTAAGCTACCTAGGCACTCGGGGTGGCCCCCAGTCCATGAACCTCCCTGGCAAGTTCTACTTGACGAGCCGTACAGATAATATCCTGCATTACAAGTAAAGGTGAGAGTGCTTCCAGCGTTGTAATTTGATGAGGAGACAGTGCCATAAATTGGTGCACCAATTGCCGCACACGCGTCAGCTGGAATAGAAGAGGAGAATGTAAGGATAATGAATAGAATTAAGCGAGGGAAAAAGAAGACGAAAAATGGGCAAACTAGATCGCCTTAGATGAATGCTTACGAGAAAGTGAAACTAGTTTCAAAACTGTAAAACACAACATTGTTCTCATATTTGATACAGTTACTGTTCATGTTTGCACAGAGAGTGTCACGAACGTGAAAACATCTTACACGTCGCTGGCCGCCAACCCCTCAGCTGAGGCAACGCTTATTTAATTATGAGCGTCACTCCTTGAATATAATTGTGCTCGTTCGACAAGCCTACGGGAAGCCTGCGATATAAATTGTTCCGTACATATGAAACCTACAGTTTGCTGCGTACAATACGTAAATTGTTGCAGGATTTTAAAAACCGTTTTAGAACCATGACAAAGTTAAAAGAGTAGGCAACATTGAAAGTCAAGGGTTGCATGCGACTTTTTGCAAGACGTTCAGAGCACGTATAGCAAAATCTGTAGTCTAAATCGGTCTTATTAGCCATTGTTTTATTCCTTTCTATTTCTTACTTATACCTGTCTGGCAGTTCTTTCCAGAATATCCATTAAGACATACACAGAGGTAGTCATTGTATCGGTTGACGCAGGTCCCTCCATTCTGACAAGGTGAAGAGCTACATTCGTCAGTACTATCCGACGGTTTGGAGATTGCTGTAAAGAAAGAGAAAAATGGAAAGAACAGAGTCACTGCACGTTACTTCTAAGCGTCAATGTAAACATGCCCTCGTTTCGTTGACATCACGTTCAGTAATTTTGTTTGCTTGTTTGCTTTAATTTGCCTTCCATGATTGAGTTTCGGTGCCATAGGTTGTGATGACGTAAAGCGCGTTGTCACCTCCGAAAGTAAAGAAGTTCTAGCTGCTAAACGTTCTGTGCAAGAACTGACGTATCGACGTGGAACGTCATACCAAATTTAGCAAATTTGTTTCAAATCTTAAAGAAAGGCAAATGAATGCTCTTTTGAGTTTCAAAACTCTTAGATTATGTAATCTGTCGATTGGTAAGTATTTGTTTGGGAATCACTGTACACTTGCCAAAATAAATGTGTTACACGACTTTTTTCTACTTTTATTCTTAGTGTGTCTTTCTTTCTTTGTTCCCTACATGTTTTGATTGCCTAGTTAAATCTTGTAGCTAAAAGAAAACGGAAGGTTTTAGGTGTTAAAATCAAGTATAAATTGGAGAACTCAATTCACATGGGTCCTGGATTATAAACATTTAAGTGTGAATGATGTATATGAAATAAATTATATATGAACTGCAGGAATGAAATCAATTAAAGAATGATCCTCCCAATTGTGAACGCAATTAATTCAATTGCGAAAATAAGTCTGAAGACGGCAGAGACGGCAGAGTAATATTCCAATACGATAAAATAATGCTGAAATGCAGAATGTTCTCTTTCTGCTGGATAACTCGTGATAAATAATTCAGGAAATAAAAACATAATAAAATTCACTAGTGTAAACCAGAGCGATAAGAGGGGACGCAGGGATCAAATTTTGTTGTATTATTCCTTACGCAACGGACATCCATACGCCTCTACTCTCATGGAAATAAATGCATTCCATGTCTGTGGTCTGAACCTCAGATATATGGCTTGGAAAACTTTGACTTCGTGGCGGACCACTGTGTCCTGATCTGAATTACCAGTTAGAGTCTGTGGAATAAAAGCATGTAGCATAACGTTATTTATAAGGCTTATATTAAAGAAATCTCAGAGGATGCGGCCAAAAAATGATGTTGTTTTCAGCCCATAAGAAATTGAAGTGACAAATGAACATAACCATTGTTAAAAAGAGTGAGAAAAATACAAATCGTTGGAAGATACAGTAAACTAAAGCGTAAGTGTTAGGTTGACATGCATGTTCACCTAACACTTACGCTTTAGTTCCTTGTTTGTTGCAACGATTCCTATTTTTCTTACACTTTGTAACGTGATCTTAGCTCATTATTTATGTTTCGCTGGGTTGGTATATTTCCAACGGTTTTTCAAACATTTTCTAACTGACGATGATGTTCGTATCATCAAAACATGTTTTATACATCAAAAAATGTGAGAAGAAGAAGAAGAAGAAGATATTGCAATCATTTATCCATGATAAAAAATGAAAATAAATAACTAAATAAATAAAACTCACGACTGGATAATAAGTCCAAGTCGAGCCGTCGGTACTGTATTCAAGTTTGTATGATGTTACCCACTGAGCAAGATCAGCTCTGCCCTGAGTGGCCACACCTGAAATTTGTAAAATCTCACTGAACTTGACTTGTAACCACGGGTCGGAATCGGATGCCACAGGAGCCCATCCTCCGATCTGAGTAAGCACTCCTTGATCATCATACTGAGCCTGGTAATTAAGGCGACCTCCTGAGGGAGAGTGCTTCTCACTATACTGGCTTGACGCTGTCATATCCTCATTGGGAACGCTTCTTGTGGTGGATATCTGAAGGCTCTTGAGGCAATCTGAAGTTGAAGATATTTTTTGTAATAAACGGAAGTCATTCATCGCGTCGCAGTAAGAATTACACACATGTGACCTAACGGCTATCCTGCGTTGACGACTCAAAAGTTTTGGACTCCTGAAGTATTTAGAGGAAAAAATGTGCAACAGTCCTTGAAAACAGTCAGATGTTACCGTTGTCTTTGACCGCCGTTCTTTAGCAGAACCTGTTTTCCTTTAATTGTTATGCCTTGCCCCTCGTTTTATTTCTAACGGTCTCAGAAATCTTTTAGAAGATTAAAGGAATCATTCTGAATACGTGCCACCTTGGTCGGATCCTGCAGCCAAAAGAATTAAAACTAAGAAATTTGGAAATTTCAGAAGCGTTAGCATTGGGGACTACCCCGTTGTACATAGCCATTGATTAAAGAATTAAAACTCAAATAATAGCTCGTATTCAGCTAAGGCGACGTGATGCTCAAGGCATTGTTTCCACCATGCATCACAAAATTAGCATTAAATTGATGTCCATGATTTACTTACTGAATTCGAAATATCTGTAAGCAGCTGAACTTGTCAGCATACTGTTTATAGTCGATTTTGCGCTCATGCGGCATGTGTTGCTTGAGTTGTCAAAATCAAACGATCTGCAGATAAAGGAAGCTTCCGACAGGCAAGCCGATGCACAAGCTTCTGGATTGCTGTTTGAGAGCACTTTGTCATCATCTCCCGATATGTAGGACTTGTAGGTCACAGTAAATTGTCTGAGAGCAGCAGAGACTGTAGAATGCATCATAAAGATATTAATATAAATTCACCCTCACAACTTTAGGTTAAGCAAATAACAGAACAGATTACAATGGTATGCGCTTAAGCCTTGTTTCTGGTTGATGTGTGTCTATGCGTGTCTATTGTGTAAAAAAGAAACTACTTACAACCACAAGCGTACGACATATCGGTCACGTGATATTGTCCAAAAAGTTGCTCTCTGAAATCGGCCCAGGCAGCAACGTTTCCCTTAACGTAATCACAGCTGTAAACCAGGTTATAAATATCACTTTCAGATAACACGTAGTCAAAGACGTTCATTTGACTAACATCGCCTATATAGTTTTCCTCGGTGTTGAATCCACCGCCCAGAGAGTCTTGCTCCTGGCCAAGGATCAGCAAACCATTGCCAGCGATAACTTGACCTTTTTGGAAAGAAGCATATGAAGATGCGGTCTCTACGCCGTCTTTGTAGGCATGCCATGTGCCCCCAGCGCTCTCCCAAGTGACTGCCACGTGATGCCATTGTCCATCATTTGCTCTCAAACCAGTGAACACAGTTTGGTTGTTTATAAATAAGACGAAACTGGCATAGTCCTGAAGAGCCATGGCGTTGTCCTGGACGATATTGCCTACTGTAGTGGCGTACGAGATCACTGTTCCTGTTTTGGTGTCACTTGTCCTCATCCAAAAGGCAATGGTGAAGGCGGTTAAGTCTGGAATTATTTTCTTGATCTTTGAATATGACTTAACTTCTCTTACTTGGAAAGACAGATCGTATGCAGACGAAAGAACTGAAAGAAAGCGGACATTAAAAGAGTTCCTCAGTGATATTATAAAATTCCCTGTGGAAGTGAATCATTATAATCGAATATGAAAACAAGAATCACCTTAATTTTTCACACTAAGTTTTAGTTCATGGCTGCAATAGCTTATCTGTATAACGTTATAAAAAAGGTAAAATACCCTCATTAGTTTCTTACTATAGATTAGCTCGTGAACGCCAAGCTTTTACTTTTGCTTTTGCTTTGTTGTTGCTTTTGTCGTTGTCAATATAATTTTTTTAAGGTGGCTCACACCGCTTTCTAGCACTTTCCAGCCCTTGAGCCCTTGTCTTTATAACTGTTGTTATCTATATAGCGGTATCAAGCAAACACCCATTCATTGCTTAGCAAGTTATGAAAATGTTTTCACTCAATAGGTTACCATAGCAGCAATATAACCTGTTAGAAAAATCCTTAATTTTAGCTTTGATTATAACTCGAAAACGTCAACATCCAATTTTTTGCAAAGTAAAAAAAAATTGTAGGAGCTGATTCAGAGCCAGCTTAACCCATTGACTACCGCAGGTTTTTACATTTTCGGAGTGATTTTCCACCTATAAACGATGAATAGCAATTCGTGACTCTTTATTTGAACTACCAGGGAAAAGTTGTGCTGTCCTAAGGCACTGGAGGCTCAAGGTTTCTGAAAACGTCATTTTGACGTAGCTATTTTTTATCCGTGAAGCGACAACAATGGCCCAAGTTCGGTTTGCTTGCGATTTCTGCTAAATTTACAGCCATTTTTCATCTTTAGCGGCTGCCTGATGAGCATCATGAAGCGTGACGGTAGCTAAGAGTCCACCTTCTCAAAGAATCGAGCAAGGTGATGTACTTTGTTGTTGAATTTGGCTTGTTACTCGACGAACTGGGAATTTGGCCGGTCGAACACTTAGTACCTTTGGGACTCGACTATTGATGAATTTCTCGACCTACCGCCACATATTTTGGAATTTCTGTGTACTGAAGATGACTACGAGCAGGAAATTTTGGCGGTAGGTCGGAGTGGCTGTAGACTTAGTTTATATGTGAAAGAATTGGGGGAAGGAACGGGCGCTGTCAAAAATTCTCGCTAGTTCCCAGCATGCAATGCGCTCAAGATGTTGAAAATGTCGGGAAGGCCCGAATGCACTGGAACAAAAGGCTGTATCTACGGTCGGGAGAAGAATATGAACAAAAAAAGTCATTTCTAAGCTAGAAAAAGGACTGAATTTTGTTATGATGGTTGAATTTTGGTTTTTGGACGATGATTTCCCTAAAAAACATGAAGGCAAAAAGGGGCATTTTTGTTGTTTCTCTTTGACGTTAAAAACGGCCAGTTTCGTTCTTGTCCAAACTCAAAAGGCCATATTGGGTAAAAATCGCTACGTTTCTTGCATTTATTGGATATCCAAATTTAAAGGGCATTCCATTTCGTGCTCACAACTAACAGTTAAGGCAATATTCGTGCGATTAAGAAAGTTGCAATGTTTTGAAGCATGGGAGTTTTTTACGGCCGGTTTTGGCCGGCACGGGTGCCAATGGGTTAAACTTTCAAATTTCAGGTGGCTCTGAATCTGCTTCTACATGTTTTGTTGTATTTTATCATGTTAATTAATTCCCAGCATTAAAAATGCGGGTAACCGAGGTGGTTTTTTATTTATTGCGGTTTAAAGCTAAACTTAGGGCTGTTTTGACAGGTTATAGTGTTGCTATGGTAACCTATTATGTCAAAAAACTTTCATGACTTGTTCACCAATGATACCGATACCACCATAAAGGTAATAATGTACAATGATTGGTAGTAATGATCTATCAAAACAAAAGTGCTGAAAAATGCTGGATTTTGGTGTGAGCCACCAAAATGTCAAGGCCTTTACCTGGGCTCTCTTCCCCTTGCTTCATTCCAATGGCTCTCTTTTGTTTTTGAGTTTGTTTGTTTGTTTGTTTTCAGAAAAACCCAGCCATTAGCTATCCTGATCAGGTACAAAGATGCACAGTCGAACCTGTATTAAGCGTGACCCTCTATTATTTAAGAGGACAGTATTCAAAGTCCAAAAAATTACTTCCCTTTATTACTGTAATTTTGACCTCTATTAACCGGTCGCGGCTTTACTTAGTCCCAATGAGCTGTTCCTATTGTCTTCTAACTTTCTAAAAGTAAATCACTCAAATATATTACCAATAACGGTTGACTGTAGGAACTTGGCGTTGCTGGTTTTTTTTGGTTCGTTTTTGTGACTACTGCGCTTGAGCGAAGTAGTCACTATTGCTATCGTGTGGGTTTTCCGAAAGTGAGTAAGTAACAATAGAATCGTAAATGGTTTGAACCCAGGAGTCATATCATAACTAAGTGAAGCACGATCACGTGGCACGTGGCACCTCAGACTGAGGTGCCACGTGCCACAACCACCGAAACTTTACGGACTGCCCAAACTACACAAACCTAACATACCTATGCGACCCATAGTCTCGTTCTGTGGTTCGCCGACTTACCAACTGTCTAAATACCTGACTACTATACTGAAACCACTGACTGACGAGTCACGACACAAACTACAGTCGACTGAAAACTTCATTGACGCCATTAAGACAGCACAAGTACCTGACGACCACAAACTAGTGAAATCGACGATTTTCACGAACACCTCAACAGACAGAACGCCCACATACAGTTTACCAAGGAGATCGAGGAAAATGGTAAGATACCTTTTCTAGACTGCCTTGTTAGCCGTGACAACAACAAACTACAGACGACAGTTTACAGAAAACCCACACACACTGACAGACTACTTGACGAATCATCTTACAACCCTACTTCACACAAAGCAACGACAATACGGACCTTAACGAGACGAGCGCAACTAGTTTGCGACTCGAGCGACAGTTTAGCAGACGAACGCAAATACTTAGACAACGTTTTCAGTAAGAACAACTACAACCGCGACTTTGTTAGACGCAACACTTACAGGACAGAACCAAACGCTACGAACGCTAACCCGACACCAGTCACTACAGCGACTATACCATACATCAAAGGAACTTCTGAGACCATTGCACGGATACTCCAACCTTACGATATCCGTGTCGCTCACAGACCCATCACAACTTTACGACAATTATTGACGAACGTTAAGGACAAAGACGAACCAAAGGACAGACAGGGAGCAGTTTACAAGATCGAATGCTGCGACTGTCAGGCCACTTATATCGGTGAGACTGGCAGAAATTTGAACGTAAGACTGACTGAACACAAACGAGCGACGAGAAATGGTGACATCAACAATAACATTGCTGAGCACCATTTACTGACAAACCACACAATCGACTGGGACTCTGCTAAATGCATTACCTACTGTACTAACTACCACCAACGGATCGCACTGGAAAGTTGGTTTACTAACTTAGAACAGACACCACTGAACCGTTGTCAACAGCTTCCCGCACCTTACAAACGACTTATTGACGATATCAACAACAGACAAACAATAGACACACCGACTAATTTGACTAACAATACACCTACGAACATTTGACTAACAAAAGACGGATCGAAACGCACCAACCACGGTTTACAGTCTTCACAGCCAATAACATCACGGCTTAACTGACAGACAACCAATAACATCACGACTTCGTTGACCAATCACATCAACGACCAGAGTACTTATACCATCTCCTGACGTTACCCAATCACTTGACTCTGATGATGACTTCCGCTCAGGTTGTCGAAACGTCAGTCAATGTCACCACAAACAGTCCTTCTCAGGACTACACTAACCCGGACGATCGTGCTTCACTTAGTTATAACAATAGAATATACTTCGGAGCCAATCAGCACACAAAGATAACCAAAGTTCGGACTCTGCGAACAGTACGATGATTTGCCGATTGTTCGCGATGACGAACGAAGTAGAGCTCGGGTGCCTCGTGGTCTTTTCATGCGGGCCATCCATCGAGCTGATCTGATCTACAAAGAGAAAAAGCTCTGTAATTTGAGGTACGTTTTTTTTTTTTGTATATTTTACAATATTTACTTCTCGCAGCTTTCATATTTTGTTTCTAACTGACCAAATGGCTACATTTCAGCTTTTAGGTCGATATTTCGAAACCTGATTTGACAACGCCCGACAAACAACGCTTGCCCATACTCCACAATTGACAAGATAAATAATAATCATGGGTGATCATAGCTTCAAGCAGATTATATATTTGAGTTGCCTTTTTTTTTTTTTTCGCTGAATTGGACATGGCAGTTTTGTTTGTTTGCATCATAACATCTATGTACCAGTGACTCTGACAGTGCAGTCTCCCAAACAGCCATTATTAGTGGTTGACACAACACTAAGGGAGCACCATTGCATGATGACCACTAATAATGGCTGCCTTAGGTAGACCATGCAACAGTGGGGAATAATGACAACTTTTAAATTTCATATCTATGGTTTACAATGCAGACATTTGCATAAAAAGATAATCATGCTGAAACTGATGTCTAGATACTCAAGTACTGAATACATTCTTTTTGTAGGATGTATGTAGAGTCCATTGATGTGGAAACAAGGAACACCAAAGCTCTCCAAGGATTATAGGCATTGGTGACTTAAGGACCTGGCCCCGGTTGTTCGAAAGACAATTAACGCTAACCCAGGATTAAGAGTTAACTGAAGTCTTAATCCCACTCGTTGAGAAAGTTTTGTAAATCAAATTGTACGCTTAAAGTAGAGTTAAATTCCAATCAAAACTTAAGGATGAAAGTCTTTTTGAAATGTTTTTGTTGAACATTACCAGTATTTACAATGTAGACTGTCCTCAAAGTTTGCTCTAACCCGTGATTACATAGCTTAATCGTGCTTTGAACAACTGGGCCCTGCTGTGTATTGTATTGGAGGGAGTTGAAGTGATTTCTCTGGGGACAAGCAACGTGGCATTGTAGTGGGGCTTCATGTGGCTTGTTAAATATTTAAATATACCGGTATACCCCACCGAGTGTGGCAATGTATTTCTATTTTGTGAAGACAAACGCCAAGAAGCAACAAAGAGAGTGGCAGTGAACAAGTTCACCTCTGCCCTCTCATAATTTCAATGTTTCTTTAAGGGGCCACTGTCATGAGTTGACTTCAAAACATTTGACAATTCTTTTTTCCTCTCTTTTAAAGGAATCAAATATTCATGTTTGCCCAGAGTTTCTGAACTTTTTACTATAACCAATGCCAACTTGCCCATGCCATTTTAAATTTGGCACATCAAACTGAAATTTTCAAGTTTAAATTTGAGTAACTGGCAAATGTGCTTATGTGATAGTGTCCTGTTAAGGCTTCAGCCAAAAACAAAGTTTAAAATGTTTTTAATGTACACATACCATGTGTATCTTGTTCCTGATGGAACCTTATGAAAATTAAATTATAAGCCAGTTACATGTATATTTTTTAAAGAAAAGATAGAGTTGTGTTCAAACAAACAGATTGAATTTTGTTGTATAGTTGTTTAAATTCAAATGTTCTTCAAATTTGACTTTCATACCTGGAAAGATTGTCATGTTTAAATGTTTTAATCATGCATACTTGCACATTCTTTATTTATAAATATAATCATATTAGAAAGTTACATTTCAAATGTCAATGATAATACAAAGTATGTAAGAAACTGGTGTTCAGATAAGAAAATGAAATCTGATTGAATTAAACATGTTACAGTCAATTTGTGTGATCTGTTGTTTTCATCTTAAAACTACATACAGGGTAGGGTGACTGTGCTGGAGTTACTTTACCTCTAATGCCAGAGTGACTATAACCCTGGTTACGGAGTTGAAATAACTCTACTCTTTTATGGGGCAGAGTTAAAATGACTCCCTTGTTGGAGCTAATACAACTCCAGAATTGGAGTTAAAAATGGGAGTTAAAATGACCCCCAAAAAGGAGTTATATTTAACCTAACATTTTAACTCCACATTTGGAGTTACAGTAACTCCCTTATGGAGTTTAAATAACTCCTTTTGCAGAGTTAAAGTGACTCCCACACTGGAGTCATTATAACCCTTAAAAAGGAGTTAAAAAAAGGAGTTAAAATAACCCCCAAAAAGGGGTTATATTTAACCTAAAATTTTAACTCCACTTTTGGAGTTAAAATAACTCTTTAAAAATTACTGTGCAGGGGGCTTATTAGAGAGGGGGAGGCTTACTTAAAATCTTAAACACGCCGTTTTCGTCTTCAAATAGTTTTTGTAAAAAACTAAAACAACTGCAGTGAAACTAGATTACAGTATTATGTTTGAGTGTATATTTGTTTAAATACAACCCCTCTGGGCCACATGAAGTGGATTTCGTATGAGGGAGTAGGAGGAACTAACAACAAAATCTTGTGTCCTAAGGGGGAGGGTTTATTAGAGATGGGGGGCTTATTTCAAAACCTGACGTCCAAACTGGGGGCTTATTAGAGAGGGGGCTTCATAGAGACGGCGGGCTCAATAGAGCTTTTACGGTATTTGCCACTCCAGAAACTACAAGGAGAATGCAGTGGAGTGGCAAATTGTATTCTGCAAAGGTTACATGAACCTCTTACAGTTTAATAAAAGCGTTTTGTTCTCATATTACTTTTATTGAAAATAATTTATAAAGCCAACAAATAAGAATTTAAATTCCGATATAAGTATTATTTGAATAAATACAGTGCTTTTGTTAGCAATTACACCAGAATCACCCACACGCCATAATTATTCAGAACCATTTCTTGTTCTTTTAGGGGCCTTTTTGGGAGAAAATCCAAAACAAACTCTGTCAAAGTCAGCAAACTCTCATCAGCAATATTATGCATTATTTTTCATATATGCAGCTACCCCTACTCACATAACAGCATGTTCGACAAATATTCTACTTCCATATTTTCCACTTGTACATCTTCGCACTAGTCACATGCGCCTCTCGAGCGCCTATTTTTACACCATATTCTACTTTCTAATACTATTCTATTCAGAGCAGTGATTTTTTTTAGGGCCTTTGAGCATAAGCTTTTACAGAATGGCATTTTTGTGTTTGACGTGCATTCTGTGCAATCTGAATTATTAACACAAGTTCGACTGTATTACTATGCATCGCTATCACTTTATATTGGCTAAAAGCACACTATCAATTATTTCAGGCCCTGTTTCCTTACGTCATCCCTAGAA
This sequence comes from Pachyseris speciosa, assembly GCA_016490735.1. Classification (NCBI taxonomy): domain Eukaryota; kingdom Metazoa; phylum Cnidaria; class Anthozoa; order Scleractinia; family Pachyseridae; genus Pachyseris; species Pachyseris speciosa. The sequence goes on along the minus strand of JAEMWC010000150.1, from coordinate 10,655 downwards.
ACAAAAGTTTTTAAGAAGTGACGACGTCATTTTACAGACGATAATTGCCAACGAACAGCCGAGCGAAGTCGCAAGGCTGTGAGGCCGCAGCATGTTTAAGCCGGGCGCGAAAGTTCCAAGGCAGAATGAATCTCAAAGGGATGTAACATAAGGTAATGTAAGGTAACTTTAATGACGTAACGCAGAGCAGATATTAATATTGTTCGAGCGAACACGTAATACAAAACAGAGAATGCATGAGACCTGTGAGTGTATGTGAGTCAAGTGCTCATCCCGTCTCCCAACCAATCGTACGCGTAATGCGAGATGTTAATTACGTGCAGAAGCCCATGGGCTCCTGTTATTCCTATCACACATCACGAGCCTTGAGCATGCTTTTAAACGCCCAAGACAACCGAATCCTTCCCTCCTCTAGTGGAGTTTTCTAGCTGTCACTTCTTGTGGTGATTTTAAGGCGTCCGTCCTCGTGGTGATTTAATAAAGCCGTCAATGACGAGCACTTGACTAACGTGTAAACTGCATTCTGGTAAATTAGGGTCACTCATAGAAATTTCTAAGCAAATTGAAGAGCGCGCACTTAGCGATAGCTATAACTAGTTTGTTACATGTAAGATGCACGTTATTTTCGCTGAAGCTTTTCAAGAACACTTGAAGACAAATGTTATAGAGTGGGCTATTAAAAAAAACTACAAGTTGATGTCCCTAAGGGTGCCACGTTTCTTGCCTTTATCAGTTCTCAAGTATATTCATAATAAAGCAGTAATAAATTCGGTTTTTGCATGATAGCAAGAACTATACGCCTTACTTTAGTTCTTTTTTTCCCAACATTATGATCATTAGTGATGATGCATGTTATTTTTCCTAGTTATTAACAGCGGGAGCGTTAGTGTCACCTTTTGATGAAATGCAAATATGCCGAAAGCTCTAAATCCCACGGGCTGCGTATATGATTCAGCAATCAGCAGCTCTTATAATAATCTATTATTTTTAGTGTGGTGTCTAAGTGTTAATGACCCTTTTGTGTTCATATCATACTTTATTTCGTTCAAGTTAGTGACATTCTCTGTGCGCTACGCAGGATTTGTTCTCCGTATGTTACTTTTTGATAATTTGCATCTTCGCATTCGAGAAATCTCGCGTAGATTTGAAATTATTGTCTCTGAATGTTCGAGGGATACGTTCGTCCACAAAAAGGAAAGCTCTCTTTTGCTGGCTAGGTGAACGGAGATATGATATAGCTTTTTAGCAGGAAACTTACAGCACTAATGATATTGAAAGTGTCTGGAGAACACAATGGCAAGGTAAGCTATATTTTTCACACGTTTCAAATCACAGTTGTGGGGTAATGATTATTGTAAGAGACGATTTAGACTTTAAGCTAAACTCGGTTCGCTCCGACGATAATGGGCGTTATATTACAATGGAAGCTGAAGTTCAAGGATCGTCGTTTTTGTTTGTGAATATCTGTTCCGAATAATGTGCAAGACCAATGTTTTTCCACGATAATTTGAATAGGAACACTGAAGAGAATATAATCGAAAAGGGATCTTAAGAATAGGAGACCTCATTTCTGAAAACAACGAGTTAATAACTAAATGCAATTTAAGAGAGCTGAACCTTTCTCCGTTGGATCAATTTAGACTTATTTCTTTGTTAAACGCCCTCCCAAACCAATGGCGAGATTCATTAAATAGAGCTTTTTACTCTGTTAAGAAGGTTTTTAATTTGCAGGAGCAAATTGTTCTACGTTTAAACGGGCAAAACACGTCGATCAATAAAGTTGATACAAAAACTATTTATAAAGAACTCAGAAACAGAGTTATCACCATACCTTCTGCCCAAGAGAAATACAGGAGCTCTTTTATAAATGATACCCTTGATTGGCCAGAAATCTATAGCTTGCCCCATCGTGTCACCTCGGACACAAAGACGCGTGAATTTCAATTCAAACTGTTAAACAAATACCTATTGACAAATGCCTTTTTGTATAAAATTGGTGTTGGGCCTTCTCCAGTGTGTTCTTTCTGTGGAAAGGAGAACGAATCCCTCGACCATATCTTAATCTATTGCAATCATACCAAAGAATTCTGCGCAGAATTCTTAAATAAAGAAATTATGCTTGGAATGCCAAATTACGATGACGAGTTATTTAGCAATCATGTATTACTAATCGCTAAACAATATTTGTATTCTTGTCGTTGCAGAAAAACGTTTCCTATATTTAAAGTTTTTATGGCTAGATTACGGAAGATTCAAAATCTTGAACTAGTTATTGCAAAGTCAAAAAATAAGTTATCGCTTCATATAGCGAAATGGGGCAAATTTGACTTATAATTTATGCACCGAGATACTGTTACGTTTTATATTATGTCTGCTTTCTTTTTTATCTGAAAAACATAAGGGTCAGTCGTATGTTGTATCGCTGTGTATATGTAGCCGTGTTAGTGTATACTGAACTTTAACTATCTTTTGTATTATAAGTGATGTAGCGTAATAAGTATTGTAAGTAGTTTAATCATAATGTTTAAAACTTGTGAAGTCTTATAAATTACTAGCAACATGCTGCAAAAAAATACAAAAAAAAAATAATAAAATAAAAAAGAACTACCCGCCTCAGCCAAGTGTCTCGGTAGTTACACCTGTAACAGACACCTCAGCCCTGATAATTCTTACTATCATACTCAACCAAATCCAATAATTTCCAGTTATCGTTAATCTCAAGATCTAGTCACTTTAGGGGGGGGGGGGGTGGTTAAGCGGATTGTCCTTTTTGTGGACTGCATAAGGGACAGTTTCTCGACGGAATTATGAGGATCAAAACACACCAATAACAGCCAACAACCATGATAATAATAAGGATGGGTAACCAGTTCAACCCATCGCCTGATGCATGATCGTATATCTGAGCGACGAAACCGTGAGACCAATGAAAATATGTTTTTACGATCTTTTTTCTTTTTTCAGCACATACTGGAAATGGAGCTCCTTTAAGTAAAGGAAAATCCCCATTGCTTACTCAGGTTAGCTTGCATGATTTCAATCATTGATGGCAGGAATGCCTTTCAACATACCAATTTCAATACTCGCGAGACTGAAAACTTGTTCCTTTTGCTTATTGCGTTACTAAACACACAGTGAGTTCTTGCATGTTAGTAACTTTTCAACATTAGCAAGTTATTAAAGGATGAGAAAAGACATTTGGAAACCATCTTGACATCAGTTTGTACGAACTAAGTAAGGTGCGTTATTTATTATCTCTGATTTTCGAACGACGCAAAATAAAGGGGGCAAGGAAACGGTTGATTTTTGTAGTCTTTGTCCCTACACACTTGAGCGCATGAAAAGAAAATCTTTTTAACAAAAATGATAATGATACCTGAGTTAATCTTTTGTCTCACGATTGAGTCACAAAGATGTGGATCGCGACGTTTCGACCGCTATACTGCTGGTCTTAATCAGGCGATGGTGTCGACTGGCTGCGTGTGAGTATAAGAAGCACCGTGGCTGGTGGTGATTGGTGCGTTTCGATCCTCACGTAGGCTGTTGTTGATTGGAGGATTTCGATCCTTGTCGTTCAGACTAGAAATTGTTCCCTCAGCGGTCCGCTTCGGTACTGATACAGGCACTTGACAATACCGCGTTTTACAGATTGCGAGTGGTGTGAATCATAGGCTAGGTACTGGTCAGTGTGTGTAGGCTTTCTGTAAACACTGGTAGAGTATCCATTCGAATCCTTGATGATCAACGTATCAAGGGAGGGAATTGAGTTGTCATTTTCAGTTTCCATTGTGAAACGGATCGTCAGCTGTTGACTATTGAGGTTTTGTAAGAACGAGTCAACTTTGTCACGATTTAAGATGGTAAAGGTGTCATCCACATAGCGTTTCCAGATCTTAGGAGTACAGGGCGTCGATGTCAAAGCTTGCTCCTCAAAACCCTCCATGTAGAGGTTAGCTATCACTGCGGATACCGGGCTACCCATGGCTGCTCCTTCTTGTTATTCGTAAATCAGTCCATCATACTGGAAGTATGTGGATCTAAGAACGAAACTCAAGAGGTCTGCAATTTGCGTAGGTGTTAGAGTCGTGCGGTTGGCAAGGCATGGGTCAGCTTCTAGTTTTCGCAGTGCAATCTGCTCCTTCGATTGGAACGTTCGTGAACAGAGACACTACGTCGAAAGACACCATGATCTCGTTTTCTAGTACCATTTCACCGTTCACAATGGACACAAAATCTGAGTTCCCCGTTAGGGGAGCTAATACATCGGCTAAGTAGGAAGACAGATGATAAGCAAAGGTGTTCACACAAGAGACTATAGGTCTCAATGGTGTGTCGGCCTTGTTTATCTTGGGAAGGCCATAAATTCTAGGTGGTTGAGACTGATTGAGACTGGTCCATACCGACTTCTTAAGAAGGACCCAACGGACCGCTTAAGCCGAAAGTTGACTGAAAAACGTCTGAGCCTGAAGCGAGGTGGACACCTGACAGATTCTGTGTATAACAAGATCAGGCCCAAGCATAAGCAACCACCTAGAAATCTTACGAAAACCAAGGGACGAACAACCACTAAAGAACCTGAACCCGAAATTAAATCTACTGCGGTTCTGCCATACGTCAAAGGCACATCGGAGGCTCTTCACCGTTGCCTACAACAACAAGGCATATGGGCTGTTTTCAGATCTGACACAACTCTTAGATCACACCTGGTGCGACCTAAGGACATTGTCGATACCGTAAAACAAGACGGAGTGGTCTACAAGATTCCCTGCGAATGTGGTAATAAGGTTTATATTGGAGAGACGTGAAGATCTATGCATGAGCGGATTAGGGAACACGATAGAGACACACGGCTTGCTCGAACCCAATCCTCCGCCGTTTCAGAACATAGCAACGCGACCGGACATTATCCGCTCTGGGACGAAGTTAAATTTATTGACCGAGACCCACATTGGTACACCCGTAGGGTTAAAGTGGCTATTCACAGTGGAATTGAAATTCCTGAAGCGTGGATGCCCACGATCAAACAACACAACAGCCGATCAGTACCGAAGCGGACCGCTGAGGGAACAATTTCTAGTCTGAACGACAAGGATCGAAATCCTCCAATCAACAACAGCCTAAGCGAGGATCGAAACGCACCAATCACCACCAGCCACGGTGCTTCTTATACTCGCACGCAGCCAGTCGACACCATCGCCTGATGAAGACCAGCAGTATAGCGGTCGAAACGTCGCGATCCACATCTTTGTGACTCAATCGTGAGACAAAAGATTAACTCAGCTATCATTTGAAACGACGATGACGAACACTCTTCATAATAAAAATCATAATGCATTCTGAATTTGAGAGCTAGTTTTTATGTAAAGAAATTTCCAAGGTTACCTTTCGTACAGCCGCATCCGTAATACGAAGGTTTGCAGTGGCATTTGTAACCAGGTAGCGCATTCACACATGTACCGCCATTCTTACAGGGCTGTCCCACACAATGATCAATGGCATGCTCGCAGTTAGCTCCAGTATAGCCAGTTGGACACTGGCAAGTGTACGACTGTAGGTCATCCACACAAGTTCCGCCATTCGTACAAGGTTCAGCTGCACAATCGTCAATATCAATCTGGCAGTTCACGCCACTATATCCTGGCTGACATATGCAAGTGTAGGTGTCAAAGCCACTGATGCATATACCGTTATTTTGACAGGGGTCCGCAGCACATTCGTTGGTGTTAACTTCACAAAACGTCCCGCTGTATCCAATAGGACACTGGCAGTCGTATGTTCCTGCTTTATCAATGCAAAAACCATTTGCACAAGGCTGGCGTTGGGTACAAAGGATGTAGGGAAGTTCACACTCGTTCCCGGTGTATTCGGCCGCGCAAAGGCATTTATAAGCGTTTACCTGTAGTAAGCAACAAAAATAATAAAGTTTTAGAGCGCTTTTCAATTGAGTGCGTGAAACCAAAACAATTACTCGGGCCAATCACAACAGAACTAAGCAGTACAATGAGCCGATCAAAATACGAAGCAATTACACGTAGCCGGTGCAAAGCGCAGGAAAATACGCGCGTGCAAGTTTCTCATTCGTTTAGATAGTGGCGCGCGTTCTCCTGGCCAATCACAGAGCGAAGCAATGCAAAACCACAGCAAAACGAGAATTAATTTCGACACTCAATTGAAAACCGCTCTAAAACAACTGAAAGCAAACAAAAACGAACAATGGTTTACGTTCTTTTATACATCCTGAACATAACGAGCCAGTGAAACCAAAAGCTTTCTATAGCAAACTTTATTACCAGAAAAAATTCGTATTTCTATGTTTTAAATCTATTTTCCAACAAAGGGAGGGCAATTTTTAGTGATAAGTGATAAATAATTTTCATTCATTAAAAAATTCGAAAACCACTCGAAGAGACAATCTCGTCTCAATTTTGTTTTCAACTAATTTTTATTTGTTTCACATGTCATGTTATCTTGAAGTGTGCGAGAGTAAAATCTTGATTAGATAAAATCAGTACACGCTTGTTGAAGGATTCTGCATGTGCACGTCGTAGCCCCTTCCTTGACTTCTTTATTCACCCTTTCGCCACAAACTGTTGAAGTTGTTCAGGTCTTTATTCTAGGTCCGTTACTGTTTATAATCTATATCAATGATTTGCTACATTCTGGAACTTTTTCTTCGTGCCCCTGTATAAGAAAGGCGACAAACAAGATCCATCCAACTATACGCCAATAGTCCAGTTTTGAGTTCGCCGTGACCGCTGAATAAAAGCACTGAGGACGCATTTGTACAGGGTTAGCCTCGACCTAAAGTAAAATATTCACAAATACCGGTGGGAAGGTGCCACAAATTTGTAAATTAAAGAATAGACAGAGCTGTAAACAAGTCATCTTCTCGCGAGAATTTGTGAATATTTTACTTTAGGCCGAGGCTAACCCTGTACAAATGCGTTCTCAGTACTTTTATTCGGCGGTCATGGCGAACTCGAAACTGGACTATTTCCATGCTGCCTACTGCCGCCCAATTTTATGGATACCTGACAGACCTCAAGCTAATTTCCTCTAAACCGTTTGTTTTGAGACTGAAATCTTCCACTGTTACAGCGTTTATAATCTATATGAATGATTTGCCAACTGTCATTGAGTTCTGCAACATTACATTGCTGATGACATTATGTTATATTTCTTCCCCAAACTCGTACCAAAAATTGAAGCGAAGATGAACTCTGACCTGAGACACGTATGCAATAGCCATTTTTACAATTGCATGCTCAGTGACCTGGTCTATGTATGGAAACGAGGCTGAAGGTGACCTTGTTTTGATACGGACCTCAGTGCTTTTCTCGTGTAAATCATGTTGTTCTTATACTAACTAATCCACATTTGCATGAGAAAGACAGAGATATTTGTATCAAAACAAGGTAGCCTGAACACACAACTGTAAAATGGGCTGTTGGCTGAAATTTAACCGACTTACTCTTAACATCAAGAAATCACAATTTATGTTAATTAACACCAACGCGGGGCTGAACAAAATCGACTGGGACTCCATGCATTGGAGTGAAAATGGCCGCTAAATTCGACTCAAGACTTCAGTTCATAAAATCCAAAAAGCAGCTTAACTGTCCAGCACTGGAGATAAACTTCTGACATTTTTGTCGTCGACATTAGTCATCAATTAAGACAGATTTGCGGTTACCTCGAATGGCACAGTATCTGTGTTTTAAAGTGCCCATAACCCCAAAATACTTTATTCGCTTAAATGAATCTTTGCATCTGTTCGAAACGCATTGAGCCTTTTAAAACCAAATCTTGACTTTTTATAGGCTGTAAAAGTTACAAAATCTAGCCATCACCTGTCCCATGACCGAGCTAGTAAGGAGCATGGGTCTAGTCCTGGTTTGACGTCACAAACTGATTTGCATGGCATTAAGTCTTTCTAAACATGCATGCAAAGCAGTTTTTGACGTCAAACCAGGACTAGACCCATGCCCCTTACTAGCTCGGTCGTGGGACAGATGATGGCTAGATTTCGTAACTTTTACAGCCTATAAAGAGTCAAGATTTGGTTTAAAATGGCACAAAATGGCACAATGCGTTTCGAACAGGTGCGTAGATTTATTTAAGGGCAAAACATATTTTGGGGTTAGGGGCAGGGGCACTTTAAGGGTTTCAAACGTTACCTGCAATTTTTATATCAAGTCAAAGAAAAATTCTGGAAGACCTGGAGTTGTCTTCAGGAATAATCTTACAGTAATGGCATTCCAAAAGCTAATACAAACTCTGAGTCTATTGTTCTCGAACATGAAGACCTAATTCAAGGTGGCGCCGAGGAAGACCTGGGGCCCGTTGCTCAAAAGTCCCGGTAACTAACCTTATTTTGAAATAAACTCTCAAGAAAAGTAGGTTGTGTTCTGAGCTCTAATGACGTCCATTTTGTTTCTTTAGCTGATAACTTTACTGTATAATTTTCAAAACGTTTGATACTTCCTTCTGGAATGGAAAACAAAACAGCTTAACAGGCCCGGTAATTACTGGGAGCCTCGAGAAAGAGAAACGGGTCCCGGGCGATGAATGGGTTAGCACATGCGAGTCAGTAATTGGATCACCGTTGTCTACTTCCGCAGCTTCACCAGACCATTTTTGTCTTGAATTCGAGATGCTGTGGAAAGAATAACCTTCCAACCTTCCTTTCTTCTAAAAATAATAAGATGCGCCTTAGGGACCTTCCTGGGACTGGGCTGTTTTTCGCCGAAACTAGGAACAGTGAATAGCTATGTCAAACACGCCAAGAAATTTTATTATAGTAGCGGCTTTGCAAATTATTCTTACAACCCACGTAAAACGTGGCGAATCGTAAATGAAGTAAAAGCAACAAGTCTTTAACGATTAATGAAATCAATTGAAAAAAAAAAAAAAGAATATCCTGACTTGATATCGGAATCACGAACATGCCAATTTAACTAGTCAATTAAAAGGGGGGTATTTCCTGATGAGTGGAAAGTGCAAGAGTTACTAAACTTTATAAGAACGAAGGAAAACGTTCAGAAATTACTAATTGTAAATAGGCCGATATCTATCATTCCAGTGGTTGCAAAGATCTTTGAACGTATAATTTATGGCCAATTGTATAAAATACTTGACCGATAATAAGCTATTGTCAAGTTACCAATCTGGTTTTCGTACTACTCACTCTACAGTCACTGCCCTACTCGAGGCAACCGACAGTTGGTCATCGAATATTGACGGGGAAACACAATGCCGTTGTCTTTTTGGACTTCAAAAGGCTTTTGATAAGATGGGTCATGTCCTACTAATACCTTTTTTTTTTCCACAGTGAATAGTATGGTATATCTGGCCCTGAAGGTGATTGGTTTAGTTCATACCTTTAAGTGGCCGAATGCAATCTTGTGTAGTTAATGGCTGTAGGTCGGTTAAGACACTTGTCAGGAATGGCGTGCCCACGCGCGCGGGGAACATTTTGGGCTCCTTATTATTTTTGCTGTACATAAACGATTTGCCTAATTGTCTACGTTATTCTCAGCCGAGAATGTAGCCGACGATACGAGTATTACCTATGCTAGCAATGACATGGCATAAATGATCGCGTTAACCTTGACCTGCACAGTGTCTATGTTTGGCTTGCAGCGAATAAGCTCAGGTTAAATATGGCAAGCTTTAAATCATGATTCGTTGCTACAAGTAATTTCCAAGGTAATGTTGATCTGACACGGCGTTCTTGTAGAGTAGGAAATTTTATGTTATTGATTATCATAGTGAAGTCTTTGTTTTTTTGCTTGTATCTTTATTGTTTCTATACCATTTGTAATTTAGTCTTCGCTTAATATTTTTGACTTCTTGTAATCTCTTGAAGGTCGCATTGAAGCGTGGCCTATACAAAGCCAAATTTTAATCCCCTGACCTTAAGCTTGTACATTGCTTATTTTACCATATAACTATTTCGTTTTATCTTTCTTAATTCTCACTTTAATAATATAGTTTAGATCTTTTTGAAAACCCTTCTGTAAACCACTTTAATGTGATGTAGCCTCCCTCGTTAAAGACACTGATCATTACCATTATCATTATCATGGATAAGTGATTGCAATAGTCGTATCGTACGCATGATTTATTGTTATTATCATCATCAATTTATTCTCTTAAATAAGCCACCAAACTAGAGCTATTTGGCCAGGGAAATAACATAGTATTACCATATAAATTTCATTTTTTTAAATACCTTGTTGACGCACGTGGAAGACCCGTAGCAGGGTGACGAGAGACACTCGTCGATCTCATTCTGGCAGTTCACTCCGTTGTACCCGGGCGGGCAGGCACAGCGATAAGAACTTTGGTGTTTACGCAGGTGCCTCCATTTATGCAAGGGTTAGAGACACACGTGTCCACCGCTGAAAAAAGAAACAAACAACAACAACAACGAAAAAAACCTCAATCAACCAATCAAGCAAGGAGGCAAGCAAGCAACCAATCAACCAATTAATCAAAATCACCGGTCAATTGCAACGTGACCCTCATTCATACCACCACCGGGACACGGTTTTTAGCTTTAATAGATAGCCTATAGAGAGTTTTCACGTGACGTCATAAAAAACTAAAATGAAAAGTAGACAGACTTTTGCTTTTTTTTTCATCACATAAAA
>JAEMWC010000149.1:1195000-1260628 GCA_016490735.1 Pachyseris speciosa | reverse complement strand
AACAGGCATCATATTTTATTAAAACATCATTGATAAATTAACTGTCTACAATTACCATTCCTTTGTCTCCAGATCTGGCCATTGGAATGTGGTACAATCCAATTGCTATCAATAAAAGCAAAACATACAATATAATAATTACCAGAAAAGTAAAATGACTAGAAATTAGATGCCACAAGCCGAGCTGCAGGATCAATATAATAATATATAATAATATAGATGCTGATAGCCGAACTCTTAACATGCACAGTTCAGTGGGAACTCTGATATTTTTGGACTTCAAATTGGAACTTTCCAGGATCACTTGTTTCCTGACTGCTGGTCAAGGGTACAAAGACCTTGGTATGAGGCTTGTGTGACATCCTGATAACGTCAACAGGGACAGTGGAAAATGAAATGTGGATGCCCACAATCAACACAATAGCCAATCGGTACCAAACCAGAACACATAGGGAACAATTTCTAATAATAATAATAATAATAATAATAATAATAATAATAATAATAATAATAATATAATAATAATAATAATAATTATAGTTAAATAATAATGGTTTAATGATGACTTTTCTACAGGGTAGTTCTACATTAATTTATCATAGACTAACTAAAAATTGAAATATACATATTATTCAACAATTAGATTATAAGCTCAAGATTTCTATCATGTGATAGCTGATGAGGGCGCAATCTTCTAGTCATTCAAAACTAAACAATTACATTATCATAATTTTCCTCACAGGCACTTAGAAAATGCAAAGAAGCAGCCACCATTTTGTCGACAACCACTACTTGCTATCTATCACTGAATAGATAGCGAGTAGCATAACCAATCATAGAACAGCATTCATGATAGAACGCAAGTCAATTCATACTTATCTAATAATTTATAGATGTTCAGAACATTTATAGATGTTCTGGGCCCGCAGTAATTGGTTACTTAGCTGTTGCGATGTCCCTGCCAAACGTATTGATTGTAATGTTTTTTTTTTGTATCAAAATGGCAAAACTAATAAAATAAATTAAAATAAAAATAAGATCAAAATCCTCCCATCAACACAAAGTTCAAGGAAGGATCTAAAATGCACCAATCACCACCACAGCCAGAAAAAAAAACCACAGCCAGTCAACACCATAGAGTCCAAAAGTGTGATATCACAAATATTTGAAGTTTTGAAATTATGGGATTTGTTCAGATTTTCAGAAAAAGCAAGATAAAAAAATGCTAACTTGCCAAAAATCAGTACGTAAAGACAAATTGGCTCTGAGATATCAGCTGCACCATTATGCTCTGCTGACTCCGTACAAATCCTTCTAGGAAACAAGTACACTGTAAAATTTAGAAGGATTTGTATGGAGTCAGCAGAGCATAACAGTGCTTATATCTTGCTCTCAGACTGTGAGAAAATGCTGATTTTTCACAAGTGGGCCTTTTTATGGTGTTCTTTCTGAATATCTGAATGAATCCCATAATTTCACAAATTTAGTTCTTGTGACATAATTACTTTTGGACGCTATTGTCTGATGAATACTAGTCAGCAGTATAGACTGAGGTAAAACTAAATGTCACAATCCACATCCATGTGACTTTATCGTGAGACAAACAATTTAAGTGCACCTAAACCCAAAAATTTTTTCGCTAATTAAAAATAAATCTTTGCATCTGTTTGAAATGCATTGTGCCTTTTTCCCCAAATATTGACTAGTTATTTTGACTTTTCTAGGGTGTTAAAGTTGCTAAATCTGGCCATCGTCTGCCCCACGGCCGAGTCAGAAGGGGCTTGGGTCTATTCTCGATTTGACTTCACAAACTGTTTTGCATGCATGTTTACATAGACTTAATGCGATGTAAATCAGTTTGTGACGTCAAATCGAGAATAGACCCAAGCCCCTTCTGACTCAGTGGTGGGACAAACGATGGCCAGATTTTGCAACTTTAACACCCTAGAAAAGTCAAAATAACTAGTCTTGAAAGATTTGTGGTAAAAAAGACACAATGCGTTTCAAACAGGTACAAAGATATATTTTAGCGAAAAAAAATTTTGGGTTTAGGTGCACTTTAACTCAACTATCAATTCAAACTGCGATGACAAAGTTACCACTTTTTGTGGTAATAAGGATGCTGTGGTTTAATTAAAGTGCACCTAACCCCAAAATATTTTTTCGCTTTTAAAGAAATCTTTGCACCTGTTCTAAACACATTCCTGCGCATTTTGTGCACTTTTAAACCAAATCTTGACTTTTAATAGTATATACAAAAGTAACAAATCATCTGTCCCTTGACGTCACAAACTGCTTTGCATGCATGCTAACAAAGACTTAATGCGATGCAAATCAGTTTGTAACGTCAAGTAAGGAATAGACCCAAGCCCCTTAATAGTTTGGTCGTGGGACAGATGATGGCTAGCTTTCATAACTTTTACAGCCCATGAAAAGTCAATATTTGGTTTCAAAAGACACAAAAAGGTGCAATACGTTTAAAAGAACTGGTGCAAAGATTTAAGTGAAAAAATATTTTGGGGTTAGGCACACTTTAAGTTGTCCAAACCAGTTTAGAAACATAATTGGTGCATGCAAACTAATTTTTGAACACAGTTAATGTTTGCAGGACTTTAATTTGGAGATGAACTCTCCTCGGTTTTGCTTAAATGCTTTTTGACTGACAATAACTTAAAACATGTGCTCCACTTAAAGTGACTTCTATTCCGAATACTGCACTGTACAGTTGTACCTTCATTGTGGTGCAGAAAAAGCATGTGTGATTCCTTCTTGGAAAAAACTGCCATAACCATGGTACTCTCCATACAAAAACTAATTTAAATGAAATAATAAATTAAAAAAATTTGGTCAACCTAAAGAATGTAGTACATTTTTTGTAGTACAATGTATATACAATGTAGTTACTTCTTAAGATTATTTCATTAATATAAACTGGAAAACCATGGGTATATGTATAAGAAAAAGGCCAGTAACTTTACAACTACAACAGATATGTACATGTACCTTTGACAGATCTGAAGCAATCATTACCAGTCACTTAAAAAATATTGGGCCTTAAGTGATGTGTTAAGATCACTGATCACTTCATGTGTACCTCTGCAAATGTTATCTATTGCATAAGCTGTACATTATGCAAAAAGTTATAGATCGGCGAAACAGGAAGATGACTAAGTGACCAATTCCGAGAACATCTACATGATGTTGAGAAATATGACAAAGATGAATCCAAACCAGTCACTCTGCATTTTAATCTCTCTAGCCATTCCAAACAACACATTTCAATCTCCGGCCTTTCCCTATATCAAGGTACAGCTGTACCACGGAAAGCGGTAAAAATCTCAAACAAAAATTTATCTTTCAAATCGACTCTTAATCCCCACAGTATCAATGAGCTTTCATTCAGTAATTAATTTATTCCTGTATATAAACCATCTGATACAGAACCCACTATTCCTCAATTCGCTCCAACAAAGGGCTAATGCTTGAAACATCAGCTTTTCAAATCCCTGTATGGTGGTCAATTTTCATAATTTTATCAACTCCATTGATAAACCAAATTTTTATATAACAAAAGTGGTTGACAACAATTAATTTCACATTTATGGAAAAATCAATGCCCTAAAGTCCAAAAATATGACGAGATTAGCAATTAAGTTATTACTATTAAAGCTACACTGCATTAGTTCCATAAGACAGTTTGTATGACGTGCCAAAACAGACAAAAATACTTCCTTGATATATATAAGACTTCTTCTTAATATATAATACTTTTTTCATATAGATATAACTCGATGTAGAAATATCCAACTTGTTTCCAAATAAACACAACATCTTGTAAATATATAAAACTTCCGTTGAATATTTATACAACTTGAGGCACACATACAAAACTTGTTTCAAATATTTGACTTGGTTCACACAAATAGGACTTGTCAGCTCGGCGCGCCGCAAAAATAAAACTTCTTATCAATTAGATTATTGCAAATCGATACCACTGGTAATATCCAGGCTTCTGGAAAACAGTGTCTGCCGCCAAATCAACATGCCAGACGAAGGCGTTGTCAGTCAACCAAGACCAACTGAAATGTTTTTGCAAGACTGATAGTTAATGTTATTAACATCGTAGGAAAAAGGTAAACAATGTTTACTTCCATGCTGGCGAAGAAATCTAGAAATATTGCTCTGAGATATCGAAGACCCTTCAAAATCCACCGAATGTTGTGGCAAGAAACATGATCAAATGAAAAGATCGCAATCACTCTGGTTGCCTAGCACGTGACATAGATCTGCGACCGATAAAGCTCCACAGCTTTCAGTGAACATTTCGTTCGACAATTTAAGACTTCCTTTGAAGTACTCCGCAAGAGTTGTAGTTGACTTTCAATGAAAATAAAGTCTTTCATTAGAAGTTTAAAAAGTTGTTTCATAGTACTTCAATCGGTGGATGAGGGCTCTTCGATATCTCAGAGCAATATTTCTAGATTTTTTCGCCAGCATGGAAGTAAGCATTGTTTACCTTTTTCCTACGATGTTAATAACATTAACTATCAGTCTTGCAAAATGCTTCAGTTGGTCTTCATTGACTGACAATGCCTTCGTCTGGCATGTTGATTTGGCGGCAGACACTGTTTTCCAGAAGCCTGGATATTACCTGTGGTACGGCGGGTTTCTTTTGCAGGTCACAGGTCACAGGTCACAGGTCACAGGTCAATTTTTCCGAGAGTTATACCACAAGAGTGACTTTCAATTTATGTGACAACTGACCACTTAAACGGGTCGGTACAAAACGTGGACCCCCTTCTGGACCCCCTTCTGGACCCCCATCTGGACCCCTTCTGGACCCCCTTCTGGACCCTCTTCTGGACCCCTTCTGGACCCCTCGAATTTTCTGTTGAAAAACAATAAAATGATATTTAACAGTCTCTGCTTTGGATTTCAACTTCGGCCGGTTCTTTGATAGTTACAGACAGTATTACAGTAATCGTGAACACTACCACAGCCAGTTGCCATTTTCATCCCGAGAAAGACTTGTTTTGAATTTCGCTGATTTTTGTTGTTACAAAATACTTTAGAATTTTCTCACAAAGGAGATTAGATAAACATTAAGTATGCAAAGTGTTGTTCGGCTTTCAACTGGGTTTCGAAGAATGTGAACCGAGCTCAAAAACTATCTTTTTTTCTGTTTGGATTAGAATAAGCACTGCCAGTTAATGTTATCACTGCAGCAAAAAGGTGAGCAATGTTTTCTTCCACGCTGGCAAAATATAGTCGAAAGCTTGCTCTGAAATATCGTAGAGCCGTCAAATCCGCTGAATGTTTTGGCATCAAACATGATGGAATGAAATACGATCACTCTGGTTGCCTAGCACGTGACATAAATCTGCCACTGATAATAATTTTCACATTCTCCGAAGCCAGTTGAAAGCTGAACAGTAATTTGCATATTTAACGTTTATCTAACCTTTGCGATAAAATTCTAAAGTATTTGATAACAACAACAAAAGTCAGCGACGCAAATTCAGCGAAATTCAAAGCAAGTCTTTCTCGGGATGAAAATGGCAACTGGCTGTGGTAATGTTCGCGATTACTGTAATACTGTCTGTAACTATCAACGAACCGGCCGAAGTTGAAATCCAAAGCGAAGACTGTTAAATATCATTTTATTATTTTTCAACAGAAAAATCGAGGGGTCCAGAAGGGGTCCAGAAGGGGGTCCAGAAGGGGGTCCAGATGGGGGTCCAGAAGGGGGTCCAGAAGGGGGGTCCACGTTTTGTACCGACCCCACTTAAACCTTTAATTACGGAGTTAAAGCAACCCTGGACGGCAATCAACCCGAAGTCAAGATGGCCTTGTTGACCGCAATTCACGTAATGCTCTTGCCATCCACCTAACGTCGCGGCAGTCATTCCCACAATTTTGGCGATGTCTTGAGAACGCGAGTTTGTTTTTCAATTTTACCTTTGAAATCCGTGTCTCTCAAAGGCTAATCTGGATTATATTCTAAACCAGCGATATTAGATCCAGTGCAAAAATGCAAATTCGCAGCGACAGCGACTATGGCGAATGCTGGAAGCGAAGTTCCTGTCGTTGCTAAAAATGGGTAAATGTATCTTTTCTTTTCATTGTATTTGCCTCTGCTTTTCCCGGAAATTTACCCGATTTTCAAAACAAAGCTGACAGGCCTGTATTCAGGTAACCTAGTACATGAAAAACTCAATTTATTTGTGAGATGTTTTATCTCGCTATCTTCATTTAATTTCAATTTGTAACAGGTCAAATGTCATGGAGTGCACTGAAAAGCACGATGTTATATAAAATACTTTACTTCTGAAATCAAATCATCGTACAGCGGCGCCGTTAACAAGTTTCTCCCATCCCTAAAAGAAGCCATAGTGAAGCGAAACCTTTAACTTTTCGTGCACATGACGACATTCTAGCCCCATTCCCCCTCGCCATGGTTTGGCGGCTAGGGATTCGCCATCCAGGGTTGCTTGAGGTCCGTAATAAAAGGTTTAAGTGGTTAGTTGCCACATTAATTGAAAGTCACTCTTGTGGTATAATTCTAGGAAAAATGACCTGTGACCTGCGACCTGTGACCTGTGACCTGTGACCCGTGACCTGTGACCTGCAAAAGAAACCCGCCGCCTGTGGTATTGATTTGCAATAATCTAATTGATAAGAAGTTTTATTTTTGCGGCGTGCCGACCTGACAAGTCCTATTTGTGTGAACCAAGTCAAATATTTGAAACAAGTTTTGTATGTGTGCCTCAAGTTGTATAAATATTCAACGGAAGTTTTATATATTTACAAGATGTTGTGTTTATTTGGAAACAAGTTGGATATTTCTACATCGAGTTATATCCATATGAAAAAGTAATATATATTAAGAAGAAGTCAGATATATCAAGGAAGTATTTTTGTCTGTTTTGGCAGATCATAATTTTGCCAAATACACCTGTAGCTACAGGTATTTCTCAAAAGGAAAATTATTTGGAAAGAGAATACCTGTTACATTATTGTACTTGGTTATATACAGAACCTTGGCTGCATTCAGCCATCTGCAGAGCTAAAAAGGCATTTTTCTTTTAATTACTACAGTTGAGCCTTGATTATCCGAACCTCAATTATCTGTACTTCTCAATTATCCGGACTATTTTCTCTGGTCCCAGATTTTTTCATGAATATTAACAAGGCATAGTGAAGATCCCTAAAAACTATCATTATGACTTATTTTTAATTTAGGCATTGAAAAGAGAAATTGAAGCAGGTTTGTTTTCCTTCTAAAGAGTGTACGGTTTAGACCAAAGTGTTTGCATAAAGTTTGTGTGTACGATACAGTACACTACTGCAGTAAATTCTGATTTTCTAATTGATTGATAATTTCAGTTTATGTTACATGTATGTATTTTCTGTCATTAATATTCATAGTTTCTATTATCAGGACTATTTACTCCAGTCCCAGCAAGTCCAAATAATCGAGGTTCCACTGTAATTGGTTATACCTATTAACCCATTGACTACCGGCTGTTTTTACATTTTCGGAGTGATTTTCCGCCTATAAACGATGAATAGCAATTCGTGACTCTTTATTTGAACTACCAGGGAAAAGTGGTGCTGTCCTAAGCCACTGGAGGCTCAAGGTTTCTGAAAACGTCATTCTGACGTAGCTATTTTTTATCCGTGAAGCGACAACAATGGCCCAAGTTCGGTTTGCTCGCAATTTCTGCTAAATTTACAGCCATTTTTCATCTTTAGCGGCTGCCTGATGAGCATCATTAAGCATGACGGTAGCTTAGAGTCCACTTTCTCAAAGAATAGAGCAAGGTGATGTACTTTGTTGTTGAATTTGGCTTGTTACTCGACGAACTAGGAATTTGGCTGGTCGAACACTTAGTACCTTTGGGACTCAACTATTGATGAATTTCTCGACCTACCGCCACATATTTTGGAATTTCTGAGTACTGAAGATGACCACAAGCAGGAATTTTTGGCAGTAGGTCGGAGTGGCTGTAAGTTTATATGTGAAAGAATTGGGAGAAGGAACGGGGGCTGTCAAAAATTCTTGTCATTTCCCAGCATGCAATGTGGTCTAGATGTTGAAAATGGCGGAAAGGCCCAAATGCACTGGAACAAAAGGCTGTATCTACGCTCGGGAGAAGAATATGAACAAAAAAAGTCATTTCTAAGCTAGAAAAAGGACTGAATTTCGTTATGATGGTTGAAGTGTGGTTTTTCGGCGAGATTTCCTTAAAAAACATGAAGGCAAAAAGGGGCATTTTTGTCGTTTCTCTTTGACGTTAAAAATGGTCAGTTTCGTTCTTGTCCAAACTCAAAAGGCCATATTTGCATTTATTGGATATCCAAGTCTAAAGGGCATTCCATTTCGTGCTCACAACTAACAGTAAAGGCAATATTCGTGCGATTGAGAAAGTTGCAATGTTTTGAAGCATGGGAGTTTTTTACGGCCAGGTTTGGCCGGCACGGGTGCCAGTGGGTTAATATATATAATTTATAATAAATAAAAGAATCTTATTTGACTACCTGGACTCTTTGGAAAGTGTGTCTTTCAATGGCCAAGGAATAAATACGTTTCTGAGGTTGAATCTCAGCAAGAAATGACTTGTAGATCACTGGGGAAAAGAGACAACAGTACATTAACAAAGGACTAATTGGACACCCATAAATTACACTAGAATTCAGAAACAAAAAGCAAAAATCATATTATTTTGGAGTAACATGTAATTAACTTTTAATTAACATTAAATACAAAATCAGCTGTTGTAAAGGACATTAAATGGGGTTAAATGCAATTTAACTTTAACGTTAATGACTAAGAGTGCTCAAGCCTGTTCAGTTAGTGGCTAGTATATTGTGGGTTGCCGGTGTGGCAGCAAGATTTTAAATACAAAAATAAAATTTTTGTATTTAAAATCTTGTTGTTGTTGTTATTATAATTATTATTTTATTTTTATTTTTTTCCTCCACTGAACTCCTAGTTCAGTGTGATGTGTGCTTGGTCTGGGGTTGGCAACAACAACAACGTCAAATGTACCATGACAAATATAAAGGTTTACCAATAAAATATCAGATAATAACAAATTTTTGCTATGTACCAGTAACAAAATTAAACATTAATTACATGTACCAGGAATGTAGGGACTGGAAGGATCATCCACCAATCCAAAACAACACTCAGTCACAGTGAATGCTATTAAATGCAAAACAAAGCCAAATTGTGAGTTTAACACACTACTATTTAATTCAAATTATTTGCACCAGTCGTTTTACAGCGACAGTTCCCAATGACCGACAACTCACCACATTATTGAAAGATATGGTTCTAGATACCTACACTGCACAATTTTAAAACAGAACTATACATTCCACTATTACATTATACATGTACATGTACATCCTGCTACATTATACATGCATGTATCAGCTACAACAAACAAATTAAACCACATGCATAAATTTCACTAAACTGAGTTATAATGTAAATATATATAGTTGGATTGGAAATCAACTTATAAAGAAGTATGGTCAAATTCCTAGGCATTCCAGAGTTTTGCATCAAAATAATGGTCACCAAAATAATGGCCATGACAACTTCAGGTGCACCCATATGTACAATGTAGCATACAACTCTTGGTAGTGTGTGCGGGAATAATGGCCTTACCTAGCAGAGTTCTCTCCTGGTTCACTGATGCCCCAACTACCGCTACGTTTTTATCATGGATGAACAGGAGCTAAAAAAATTACATGATATGGCATAACCAATTTCAGAAAGTAACAGTGAGTCCAGCTCTCACATGAAAATGTATGTAAAATAACAAAACTCTTATTTAAAATAAACAGTGGTTGCTTTTAATTGCACCCCTCATTTAGATTGCATCGAAAACGTACAGTTTGTAACCAAAGTAAACAAACTGATAGTTATCACAAGCCCTCCTGAAAAATATTACAATTAGAGATTTTTTAATGACAAGAGATAATCATGATACATGTAGTTATAACAAATGATTTGTTTTTCAAACAGATAACCCTTTAACCTTGAGCATGTTAAAGGCTGGCAAAATGTTTGTCTTGAACGGAGAAGTGTAGAGGTTTAATTGAGTTGCTGAGTAATAATTGTAAGTCTGCCAGCTCAAATAGCTGAATAATATTTGCCCGTAGCCATTTAAAGGGCTGAATATTTTTTTCTGAAAGTGCAATAATTTACCAAAAATGAAAAAAAAAAAAAAAATGGAAACCTACTCTTAGTTGGTGTTGAGAAGGCTCAAACAGTCCAAAATAGGTCACTTTGCATCCTGCCTGAAAATGAAACCATAGAAAATGCAAATGAAAAAAATAAAATTTCAAGGTACAACAAAAAATTGCATTCAACAGCTTTTAGAGTGATCTTCAGTACATGTACATATAGATATACTATAAACATACCCAAAATTGAAATCAGAGTAGGGACCTTAAGCAACGGAGACGGCAATGGCAACAAGAACGCCAACTAAAACAATAAGCTTAATGAGCAAAAACAATCACTCTGCACGGGCATTTTGCATTTTGGTATATTTCTTTGCTGTCCTCTGCAAAACAACAACGTGAAATGACCAAATTTTATGTTTTCTTGGGAATGTTAGCGCATGATGGCAAATGTTTGTTTTTCCTTACTTTGATGTCATTCATAGTAATTTAGTTCCTGGACATTTTGCCAGCATTTTTCAAGTTTTAAAACAAATTGGAATAATCGTGAAAGAGTTACAGAAAAGAGAAGTTATATTGTGAAATGACATTTCTATTGCTGTTACCATCGTCATTGCTTAAGGTCCCTAGTATTATTGAATTTTATGTCACAAGAACCTAGTGGTCACTTTTAGAATTTTCATTGTCTCAAAGCAACATGTGCAGGGCATAGTGAGGAGAGAATGGGGCAGTCTGCAGAGAAGCATAATATTAGAAATCTCGGCTACCACAGAAAAATTGTCACACCATGAATACTCAAATTACAAACAATACACCTCAGGGCTACACATACCCATTAATGAGGGCTTTACAGAGAGCATGGGGGAGCATCACAACCCCCCCCCCCCCCCACCACTCCTCCCTCCCACCCCTCAGAAAAATGCAACAAGCTCTGGTGCTGAGATGACACTGCCCAAGAAACTGGCAGACGAAGACTTATTGTTAGAATACGTGCTCCAATATCATGATTTACTTAGCCAACGTAACCACATTTATAACCGCAGCGCTTTTAGTAGTTTAGTTTTGGCTTATCTGTACAATAGCAGAGAAACCGCTCAGGAAATTGCCATAGTTTGTATAGTGGTATTTTGCCAAGTATGTAGACCCGCCTTTATTTGATTGTATAAAAGTAAGTGTTATATTCAATAAAAATCAGTTGTTACTCCTACTTGTGTGATGCGTATGCTCTTCTTGTAACATGACGACATCAGTAAACCTAACAGGTTATGGGCCCAGGAGAACACTCGTGTTTGATGGAGATGAAAGCAGGTACGAGCTATGGGAGGTGAAATTTCTCGGTTACATGCGCCTCCAGAAGCTGTACGACGTGGTCATCCCAAAAGAAGGCGAAACGTCAGCCCCAGCGCAGCAGATAAGGCAAGTGCGTTCGCTGAATTGGTCCAGTGTTTAGACGACAGAAGCCTCTCTTTGGTGATAAGGGAAGCAAACAATGACGGGCGAAAAGCGCTTCAAGTGTTAAGAGAGCACTACCAAGGAAAAGGGAAGCCGCGCATCATTGCCCTCTACACAGAGCTGACTTCGCTTCACATGCGTGAAGGCGAAACCACCACAGACTACATCATCAGGGCGGAGACCGCAGCAACTTCCCTGAAAGCAGCTGGCGAGGTTATAAGCGACGGTTTGTTAGTTGCTATGACGCTCAAAGGCTTGCCCTCAAACTACAAGATGTTTTCCACGGTAGTTATGCAAAGAGAAACGGCAATAACATTCTCAGATTTCAAGGTAGCCCTCCGTAACCACGAGGAGAACGAACGGTGCTGCAATGAACGCAATGGTGGGAACTCAGATGGCGTTATGACCGCAACGAACGGCGCCCACAAGCCAAACAAGTTCGCGGGAAAGTGTTTCAAGTGTGGACGAAAAGGGCACAAAAGTGTGGACTGCTACTCAAGCAAAGTTGCAGACAAATGGTGCCAACGATGCAAAAACAACACCCACAACACGAAGGATTGCCGAAAAGGGAATTCTGACACAGCAAAAGTTGCAATGGGACGCAAAGAACAAAAACTGAACAATGACTCTAGTGATCATAGTTTTATCTTTACTATTAAGGATGAGGAAAGTAGAGGTGAGATAACTGCAAATTTACTTTTGGATACCGGCGCAACAAGCCATATAATTAATGATAAGTCTAAGTTTGTAGATTTTGACAAGAAATTTGACCCTAGAACTCATTTCATTGAATTAGCGGATGGAAGTAGGGCAAATGTGGTTTTAGGAAAGGGAAACGCAACAGTTAAGCTTTATGACGTAAACGGTATTTTGCAGGATGTGGTCTTAAACAACGCCCTGTACATCCCATCGTACAACCAAAATATTTTTTCTGTTCCCGCAGCCATTGATAAGGGGGCTAGCATAACCCTAGATAAGGATTTCAAGAGTTTCAGGGCACCAAATGGCACATTGTTTGATATACAACAACGAGGGCGTTTGTTCTATTTGAATAGTGTTTCTTCCCAAAATAACGCCACCACGCTAATGGAGTGGCATAAAATTATGGGGCACTGTAATTTCAATGATTTGCGAAAACTCCAAAATGTTGTTGAAGGTATGAAAATTGTTGATGATCGACAGTGCGAGTGCGCTATTTGCACGCAAGGTAAAATGTGCCAGTTCCGGAACCGCAAGCCGGACGAGAAAGCAAAAGAGCCTTTAGAATTTGTTCATTGTGATTTGGCCGGCCCAATCGATCCAATAGCTAAGGATGGCTTCAAGTACGCTCTGTCATTCGTAGACGATTACACAGGTATAAACATGGTGTATTTTCTCAAGCAGAAGAGTGATACCTTGGAAGCAACGGAGAAGTTTTTATCCGACACCGCACCATTCGGTAAAGTCAAGCGCATTCGGAGCGACAATGGAACGGAATTCACGAGCAAAAATTTCAAATCTTTGCTACGCAAAAATGCTATAAAACACGAAATGAGCGCTCCGTACTCCCCGCACCAAAATGGCACTGTAGAAAGGGCGTGGCGAAGTCTATTCGACATGGCGCGCTGTTTATTGCTTGAGGCAAATTTGCCCAAACAACTCTGGACCTACGCGGTTTTGGCTTCGGCATATATCAGGAATCGATGTTTTAACCTCAGGTTGGGTAAGACACCTTTCGAGGCGCTAACAGGAAAGCGACCGAATATTGGCAACATGCACGTTTTTGGTTCTACATGTTACGCTTACGTGCAAAACGCGAAGAAATTGGACGCGCGAAGCCAAAAGGGAGTTTTTGTGGGTTATGACAGGGAAAGCCCTGCATACCTAGTTTATTACCCCGACGTAAACAGGGTCGAAAGGGTGCGATGCGTAAAATTTCTTGAGCAGAGCTTTTACCAAAGCGAAATGGGAGGAGGGGAAGCGTTTATACCCACCCCAGTACAAAGGGTTGTGACGGAACAAAATACAGAACAGGGTTACCAAACAGAACAGGACGAAAACCCTACTGAAAATAACGACAGCGAGCCTGAGGGCACTTCAAGGTACCCCACTAGGGCACGTAACATGCCCAGACGTTTGGACGAGTATGTTTTAGAGAAAGACATGGATGACAATGTAAACTATACTGTAGACTACTGCTACAGGGTTGAGAACATACCGTCAACGTACGACGAGGCAGTGAACTCGCAAGAGGCGAGCAAGTGGCAAAAGGCCATGAGAGAAGAGATAACAGCCTTAATTGACAATGACACATACGATCTGGTAACGCCACCACAAGGTAGACAAATAGTGGGGGGAAAATGGGTTTTTGCAGTAAAAACCGGGCCAAACGGCGAAGAAACCCACAAAGCGCGTTACGTTGCAAAGGGCTATTCCCAAATTGCAGAAATTGACTACCAAGAAACTTTTGCGCCAACAGCTCGCATGAGTTCAGTTCGGATGCTGATGCAACGGGCAGTTCAAAACAACATGATCACTCATCAGATGGATGTAAAAACTGCTTATCTAAATGCGCCAATTGATTGCGATATCTATATGGAACAACCAGAAGGTTTTCAGAAGGCAGGCAAAAATGGCGAAAAATTGGTGTGTAAATTAAAGAAGTCACTTTATGGTCTCAAACAAAGCGGGAGAAATTGGAACAATATGTTGCATACCTTTTTGTGCAATGAAAATTTTTCACAGTCACCCGCTGATCCGTGTGTTTATATCAGAAATTCCGAGACCGAAGGATGTGTCATCCTAATTGTTTGGGTCGACGATATCATTATATCGGCGACCAGTTCCAAATTGCTAGAGAGCGTAAAAGAGTCTCTCTGTCAGAAATTCAAAATGAAAGATCTTGGTGAATTGTCATGGTTCTTGGGAACCCAATTCAAATGTAGTGGGACTACTATTAAAATGAGTCAAGGTCAATACATTGACAAAATTTTGTCCAAATTTGAGATGAGCGATTGTAAGCCAAAATCAACTCCATGTGCCCTTGGGGTAGAGAAAGAGTGCGATTTCAATTCACGGGAATTGGGTGACCCCAGGTTGTACCGAGCAATTGTTGGAAGCCTAATTTATGTAATGACATGCACGCGACCTGATTTATGCTATATTGTTACCAAACTTTCGCAGAACATGGCCAAACCTACTGAGTCAGATCTTAACTTGGCCAGATATGCACTGAGGTATTTAAAAGGTACACGGGAACAATGCCTTAAATTCGAAAAATCGGAGTCACCATTAAGGTTAACGGGATTTTGTGACTCTGACTGGGGAGCATCTGTCAAAGATAGACGTAGTATAACTGGGTATAATTTTCAGTTGTCAGAGAACGGTCCTTTGATATCTTGGAAAAGTCGTAAACAGCAAACCGTAGCTTTATCTACTTGTGAAGCGGAATACATTTCGCTAGCCAGTGCTGTACAAGAAACAAAATTTCTTAAACAACTATGTAAAGACATGAACATTGCAACAGATGATGTATTAATCCATGTAGACAATCAGGGGACGATTAACTTAGCGAAAAACCCAGTCAATCATCAGAGGTCAAAGCATATTGACATCAAGTACCATTTTATAAGGTCAGAAATACAAGCAGGAACTGTCAAGTTAGAATATATTCCCACCGAAGACAATATAGCTGACATTTTTACAAAGCCTGCTACTAAAGCTAAACTAGAAAAGTTTAAGCATTTTATCATGGGGAAATAGTTTTTGTGTGTGTTTATGATTTTGGAGCAAGTGGGGGTGTTAGAATACGTGCTCCAATATCATGATTTACTTAGCCAACGTAACCACATGTATAACCGCAGCGCTTTTAGTAGTTTAGTTTTGGCTTATCTGTACAATAGCAGAGAAACCGCTCAGGAAATTGCC
This sequence comes from Pachyseris speciosa, assembly GCA_016490735.1. Taxonomy (NCBI): domain Eukaryota; kingdom Metazoa; phylum Cnidaria; class Anthozoa; order Scleractinia; family Pachyseridae; genus Pachyseris; species Pachyseris speciosa. The sequence goes on along the minus strand of JAEMWC010000149.1, from coordinate 1,245,070 downwards.
ATAGTTTGTATAGTGGTATTTTGCCAAGTATGTAGACCCGCCTTTATTTGATTGTATAAAAGTAAGTGTTATATTCAATAAAAATCAGTTGTTACTCCTACTTGTGTGATGCGTATGCTCTTCTTGTAACATGACGACATCAGTAAACCTAACACTTATACTTAAGAGACGGACTGCACTGTACCGCAGTGCAGGGCGATCTTGAAGATACTCGCTGCATTTACAGCAATTTAGTTTCGAAATAAAATGTTGGAGCGATATAATACCCGAGGCGCACGTCAACACTTACAGATTCTGATCCGGGACTAGCATCATTCCACGATACAATGATCGCATTGTCTCTCTCTTGTCCAACAATACGAACTTGTAGACTCTTCCTTAAATTATCTGCATCTGAAAATAATAAATGCAATGGGAACTAGCAGCTCAGGAGACACCAGATCGCAGTCTTGGAAAAAGTATTCTGCGTGAAGTAAAACTATTCATTAAAAGATATAGCAATACCATACATACCATATCCCTCTTCAGTTGATCTTCCACTATATTTTTCCCTTTCTTTTACCAGCAGCGGTAGAATATGCTCATCGAAGCTCAAAGTTCTCTGCAAATCCACCATCTCGGATTCTTGTCACATGATTGATACATGACGTGATGTATGCCTACGTAGAATGTCCCACGACGGCGATCGTTTCTCGATTTCGGGCCCGAACAACTATTTTACATGCACTGGGTTCGTTATGCACCTATCAATGTTATTCCCGAAGGGGGTGGGATACGGGATAGGGTGGAGACTTTGATCTGAAACGCAAATTTTCTGTCAAACCTCCCCACCCTTGGGGTAAAGTTTCGAGTTCAAAGTTCCCTATTCGGTCAGTGTAAAACGCAGAAAGCAGACTGCATTTTACCTTCAGTCCGCATTTTACCCCCAGTCTGTAGTCTGCAGTCTGCGTTTTACACTGACCGGTTCCCTACTAGCTCCTACTCTAGATTGAGATCCAAGAGGTTGACCTATTCAGGCACGGATCCAGGATTTTGAAATGGGGGGTGAATTTTCTCCACCTCAATCAGAGAAATCAGAGAAATCAAATATTATTTCAATATTTGAGGGATAAGAAAAAAAAAAAAAAAAGAAAGAAGGGGGGCTAAGAAAAAAAAAGGGGAGGGGGGGGGGGGGTGAAAATTCACCCATTTCACCTCCCCTGGATCCGCGCCTGCTATTAAATGGTTCAAAAATACAAACACTCCAGGTTTAAAAATCTCAGTTTTTCCTTTTAACGACGGGAATAAAAGAACACGGAAAGAAAACGATGGTTTATAGTAACGACAGATTGGGCAAATTTCATTACCTTTCGTTCCTCCATCTTGTTCGTGCTCAGGGACTTCTGAGAAGTCACTCATATCTAGGCTCTGCTCTGTCGGTTTTCAAGAGGGCAGCATCGCAGCGTGTATTTTACCATGGCAAAGTCCAAGTTTAGGAAACGGTCTCTCAGTTTTCAAGTTTGATCAAACTTCCCCACCCTGGAGCCAACATTCTCTTCAAAGTTGGTCAAAATTCCCGACCCAGGGCAGGAAATGGCGATCAAAGTCCCCACCTCATCCCGTATCCCCCCCATCCCCGCCCCCCCCCCCCCATCGGGACTTACGTTGATAGGTGCATTACTAGAAATATAATTATCATACTCTTAATAATCTTTTATAAAAGCTTGCTATAAAATTGATAAATACATTGGGCTAGTTTGCCCCCAAACCGGGTAACAATCAACAGAAAACCGAGTTGAAAAATACTTGCTTTTCGGGCCCGAAATGTGACCCCAAATGTTTTCCGGAGTTATGAGAAATGAGCGCCTGCAAAGGGGAGACTCAAGGGACACACGTAGACTCGCCAAGAATATTTCTACGTGTTGTATTTGTAAAGCAAAGCAACATATTGGGTTTTAATTTTCCATGAAGATTTGTTTCACTGATGTTTTTGTTCAGAGTTCAAAATTTTAAACTAGAAAACGGTAGAAAACAAGCAAGGCTGATTACACGGCTAGGAAGCCTTGCTTGTTTTCTACCGTTTTCTAGTTTACAATTTTATAGCTGGTTAGATCTATTACAGGATCCGGCTCTTCTATTTTGCAACGGTGGTCCTTGCTATTAAGTATTTTCCAGTGTTTTCAAATTTTAGCCCTTTGTTTTTTCACCGAGCAGAGACTGGGACGAGAAGTTGTTGACAGCCTCGTTTCCTAGAAACGGGCTCCATTTTTAAGGTCTCGTCGTTTTCAACATGGAGGGAGGTCTTGCCTTGCAACTCCTGTAGTTTTTGGCTTTTTGTTAGGTTAGGTTTGCTGAAACTTTCGCGATGAGTGACGGGGAAGAAAGGGAATCTCTTAGCCGAGAAATAAATCCAGCAATCTGGGCCATAGCGCCTCGCTTGCACCAAGAGGAAGGTCCCATTGATGTCACGGCTAGTCCTGCTTTTCAGTGCCTAGACGAGGTTAGTACTCATGCATTTCTGCTTTTTGCAGAGTTTTGTGCAAGTGGAACCTCTCTAATGCGGAAAACGTTGGGGTGGTGTTTCTGTCATCAAACGCAGGAAAGAGGATGATACATACGGCTAAAATATAAGCTTATGACAACATGTACATTGTACGGTGTACAGAGTGTAACTTTTCATATATTTTCTGGGAAAAAAATGATTAAGCTTAATGATTTCCATTTTTCTGTTTATACAGTTATTCTCTCAGGGGAAACTTGCCGGTGAAAAAGTAGCTAAGCTTAAGGCCAAATATACAAGTCTTCATGAATGTCTCAAATCGACAAGAGAGCAAGAATCCTCACTACTTCACAAAGCAAAAGATATGCACCAAGAGGTGCAACGGCAAAGAGCTGAACTAGAGAAAGGGGATAGCTTTCCAGATGGTGACAACACTGAAGTCAATAAACTGAGACAAGAACTGCTAAAACATCACAATGAGCTTGCACAGGCAGATGAAAGGCAATATCAGTTAGAATTTAAATTGGAAGGTTTGCAGGAAGAGAAAATGATGCTTCAGAGGGAGTATTCCAGGATGCCAAAGCCTGGAGAAATAGAAAAACAGGTCAAGGAACTGCAGAAATCAATCGAAGAACTTAAAGTTGAAATTGCTCAAAGAACTATTGATACCAAAAGCCTCAAGGAAGAGGTTGAAAATAGAGAAGCTCAAGTGAATGCCCTGCGAAAAGAGGTCGAGGAGGATTTAGAGGAACAACAAAAACTGAGGGTCAGTCATTCATTAAAATGGTTTGACATGTGTAAAATAGTAAGCAAGATTTTTTCACACAGCCCCATACATTAATTGTACAAGCATCACTGTCATACATGTGCTAACTTTCTTTTCCAAAAATGGCATGCTTGAATACAGTGTGAGTCACAAAATGTACACATAATTAAATAATGTGTGGGGCTGTGCAGAAATCTTGCCAATAATAATTACTAGCGCAGTACACATATTTTTTAGTTTCCATGTGATGTACAATATTTCCCCAAATAATTAGATCATTGTCTCTGGCTATAATGTTTGGACAAATACATTTACTGGAATGTAAAAAGTCCTGAAACAATACTGTTCCTTTTGACTTAAAAGGTTGCTTTATCCCTTGGGGTAGGTACTCCCATCTGAAAATGACAGGGGTGCTCATTGTAAAATTTTGAAAACACCCCTGAGAGGTACATGCACCAGCGTACACATCCTCTATATTAACCAATTTCTGGATGACTGTTTTCAAGTAAATAATTCAGAAATAAAACTTTTGCATGACGAATAAGTTTATGGCTCCCATCAGTTTTCAGATCAATAACCTTAAAGGCCCCTAAAAAGTACCACGACAACTCTAGTGGGTGGTCATTTTAGGTTTTAGCATCCTAACCACTGTACCAATCCACAAATGTTACCCACTAAAAGGTACGACACGCACCCATCATTTTTATAGGGGAGTACCTCCTGGGTTTTCTCCCAAGACAATGTGTGAAAAGATCTGTCAAACCTGTTACTTTAATCTATACCATTATTTGGTTATTTGTTTATTACAGGTTTAATTTTAACTATTTAAGGCATTGCATTCACTACAAAGCATGACCGTTTGGCATTGATGACCTTAATAAGTTGACATAAAGTGCCTATGAGGTAAAAAATTATTTTTCAAATTTTTGAAGCTTATTGTGTCATGATTACAAAATGACAAAAAGAAATTTGACAAAATCAAAAAATGCTGAAGTTTTTTGCCCTCCAAAGAACCTCAAAATTCACTAAATCATGTCCCGTGGACTGGGAATGGATCTTTCCTCAGAACAATGACGATGACATAGGAAATGCCAAGACACTCGTGCCGTCTGAAGCATTTCCTATGTCACAGCTTTTGTAATACGATCGCTGTGCCACGTGCAAGATGGAGACACATTTTTGCACCAAATTTAAAACTTTCGGTTCAACTTTCCACGTTGTGAATGTTTTACTGCCTGAATCCTATATGTTAAGAATCAGAAAATGATAAACTATCATATTACAACGAGGAATTTTTTGCTTCATAGGCACTTTGACACAAAACAGTTACCAGTGGGTCAACCATATATATATTTGGTTATGGTTTGTTGCCTGATGCATACATAACCAACTATTACTAATAAAAAACAAAACTTGGATGGTTGGTTGTTTTACTTTGCATTACTTTGTGTTAGCAGATTCAATTCAGTTACTTTTTTTAAGGTTGGAGAAAGAAATAATCACCTTGACCAGAGCAAATATAATGTTAGTAATAATACAGCCTGTAGTTTACAACTTTAGAAAGAACAGTAGACGACATATAGATCAATTCACCTCTTACAGTTTATATGTTTTGCTTCTAGGATCAGTTGGTTCAAGTCCATTCACAGCCAGCTCACATAACTAAGCAGACTGATCTTTTGTCAAGACAACTCAGGTAAATTGGACCCCCTTTTACTTATAATCGTTAGTTCCATGTAGTAGGTCCCATAAGATCTGCAGTTGCATGCATTCTAACAAGCCCTTTTATCATAATTGAAGTGAGAAGCTTCAAAGCTCTTGGTGGTTCTGTGTTTCACTGTAATTAAAAGCAATGTAGCATGTACAGATACTCTGGGTTAAATTCCTCTAGCCCAGCCTGAATCATTCACAGCTGTCATATTTCAGTTTTGAGCCACAATTTATAATTATTATAATGTTGTACACCATTTGTATGACAAGCTCAAACTTGTGGCTTTGTGAGTAAAATGAACCTACAATATCCATAATCATGTTTCTGTTAATGGTATTCAGCCATAACAGGTGCTATTGGTCAGGGCTCTTGTTGGCAACTTTGATTGTGGAGGGACTCCCAGAGTAATGCTTTGCAAGACTGGCTATTAAATTAATTACATAAACTGTATGTTTGCTTTTCCACACTCACATTGAATACTTTTCCATGCAGATTTAACTCCCGAAGAGTTCCCAACTTTCAAACTTTAATTCTTCAGATAGTACTGACCCATGACTGGAAGCAGGTCCTTTTTTCCTTATTGGTTTAATTAATGGTTTTATGTAATAGAGAGGTAGAGGAAAAGAGATCAAACCTGGATGGAAATGTTGATGAAATTGCCAAAGAGCTTCAACGGATGGAGGGCAAAAAACATTACCTAGATGAGGAAAAGACAGATCTATCAGAGGCACTTGATCGGCAGCGGCATATATTTGAGTCCAAGGTAAATGGACACTGTTGTTGTTGTTATGTTATGTTGTTCAAATTGCAACCTAATCATATATATATAATTATAACCCACCGACTAATTTTTGCACGATTTTATTTAATACCCCATCTATGTTGATATTTGTCCTCCAATTTTTTGGTTCCAAAAAAGACAAAACAAACCTGGTCTTTTAAAATTCCTTCAATTTCAAATGGAGGAGTCCAATCACAGGTTATAAATAAAGTAAACTCAACTAATCAGTGCAGTTGTTTACGTCATTCGCAATCATCATCAGATCGCTTTTTTCAACACTTTCAACTTACAACTGAGTATACAGGATATACCCCTTTCTGGCTTGCTGGTATATCAGATGGTAATGTCCTGCGCTGATAGATTGTCCTCCAAAGTTGCCCTCAAAACTTTGCTTCTCAGCCAACTATTCATTTTCAGACAATCTATCAGCCGCAGACATTATCCTCCAATATACCAGCTGCCAAAAGAGGTTTATTTACTAAACACCTATATACAGTGTGTAGTCAGCAGTAGATAACACCTTAGAAGTTTATTGAATGTCAATACTAATTACTACTGACCATGAGTGCAACTTTTGAAATAGAGACGAGCATGCAATTTAATTGTGACGACAGCTGATGTCATTTTATCCTTTTTTTACGTGAAAACTGGTTCCTACAGTGAAACAGCCTTAATTATTAACAAGTGTCAACTAGTTAAGTGTGTGAAAATTTGGTCATACTAATGCAGTCATCATTGATGCTATTTGAAGTGGCTGTACTAACAAGCATCAATCAAATTCTGGTACAGAACAAGGAATTTGGCGTTGCTTTGCGGACATTACTAACTGGGGTTAGTTTACGTCTGCAATGCAGGCTATAACAAGGTGGTAACAAGAATAATTGATTTTGCAGCCTAAGAAGATGACAATTTTCCATTCCTTTGTTTTAGGAGAGAGAAGTTGATCTACTTGCAAAAGAATTTGAGCTTGCAAAAGAAAGACAGGCTGAATTTCTAGGGGACAGGTATAGATTTTGTTTTAATTTATTTAATTGACAGTTATTCAGGAATTGAACAATATCAACAATTGAAGAGGCTAGTGGAAAACCCTCCTAAGTGACTATTTAGGTCAAATTTTTTTTGTCGAAAGTGCCTGATTTTTTGCATATGGCCTTCAATTTACTTACTTAACAATGCCTTGTTTTTTTTTTTTGCCAATTTAAATAAGTAAAATATAAATATAAATAAATAAGTAAATTGAAAGCCATATGCAAAAAATCAGGCACTTTTGACGAAAAAAATTTTTTGACCTAAATGGTCACTTAGGAGGGTTTCCCACTAGCATCTTCAATTATATTTAATTGTATTTGTTAATTGGTTTTAAACTGGACTTCAACCTTGTTGAATATTGAGCAGCAATATGTTTTTTTTAATAATTATATATTTCATACATTAAGTCAATGTCTGAAAGGAGATGTAGTGTTTTTTGTTATAATTTAATTTAATCTATAATTTTATTTATTTGTTTTTTTTTTTACATAATTTGTGTTGATTGAAATAAACAACTTTTTTTAATAGATAAACTCTTTTTACATGTAGTTTTATTTTTATGTATTTTTGGGGGGCTTAAGATTCAAAAGGTACTAAAGATGATAGAAAACTAGGAAATCTTTCTATTTTGGAGAGTACTTCCTTTATTTTGCAGGACCATATATAATATCTGGCAACAAGGAAGTAAAGAAATAAACAACTTATGTCTTACACTTAAAGTTATTATTGTTGTTTTTATTTGCAGGGGCACTTTGGATCTGAACTTAAAGCATGCTGTCATAGAAAAGAAGTCTAACCATGATATTCATGCCAGGAAAATGAGAGAAAAGGAGAGAGATCTTAAGTATGACTGACTGTTTCAAGCACTACACCCTGTTTAGTAGATTTGCCCCTTGTCGACCTCTCGAGTCTCACAGCAAAAAAGCCGAGAGGGGAGAGCCCTTTAGGCCGCGAAGAGGCTGAGCAAGCGACAAAGTCGCAAGAGGTCAACTTGTCTCACTTGAAGGGTTTTCATTTGTGTTTTGCGCCAAAAATGGAAAGTGGCATGACTCACAATTGAAAGAAGAGCATCAGTTATCGCATTAGCAATTGACTCCATGTTGGAATACCAACCACAAGTCATGTTTCATTGCTCATAATTTACTTTTGATTGACAACTTTATCCCCGAGGGTCCCAAAGATCTACTCTGATTGGTCTAAGCACAGCAACCCGTTTTTGAGTCACCAAAATTGGCGCCTATCAAGTATGAAAAGTCCTTCGTCCCACACCATAATTATTAAATAGGACAAAGGACTTTTTCAAAAGTCTACCAGTTTAGTAATAGTAATTATACAAACATGTTTTGTATGGTCGTTATGCAAAGTGTTCTTTTTTATTTGTTCTTTGTTTCTTAATCTTCCAAGGTTTTTTGAATGATTATGCCTTAGGTTTATTCTTTTTTGCACAATCCCTTATTCTTTGCATCCATAGAAGTGCATTATAAACACTATCCACATTCTGTATAATTATAATTTTGACAGCTGAAAATATAATAGTCTGTTGTGGTCACAAGGTTGAGTCAAAATAAGGAAATTGTCTTCACAACTGAAGGTCCCTGGATAATCCAGGCACGCAGCCTCCACAAAGCAATGTAGCTGTTAATTGATTTTTTTTTTGGTGGAGGAGTGGGGAAGCATTTTTTTATCCTTAAACATATAAATGTGCAATTTTCTCAAAATGTGATTTGAGTCACTGTTGGTATTTACAGAGCATTAAAGAAGAGTGAATTACAAATGAAAGTTGCTGAAGACTCTCTTGCACATGTGAAATCAATTTATGACAAAGTAAAAGCTCAAGTTGACAGTGCTCCTAGAGACGATGGAACATTATTGGAAAAGAGGAAAGAGCTGCAGAGGGAAGTTGATGTGACAAAGAGAACTCTCGCTCAACAGGTATCCCCATCCAAACTGCATTTTTTCTTCTCTGTCTGCCTCTATAATTGAATGGCTTAGTGGAAAACTATGCTAAGTGGATTTTTGGGAGTTTTTTTTAATTTTACTCCAAAATTGCTGGTATTTTGCATACAGGCTTGTTTTTATGTGTTAAACATTGCCCTGTATTCTTTTTCACTGCTTTGCGCTTACTCTTCGAGAAAACATGGGCCAAAAAATGAGTTCACCTAAAAATCCACTTAGCATACATGTAGTTTTCCACCAAGCCCTTCAATTCCTTTGTTATAAATATTCTCCAGCTTGCCCTAGGTGTTAATTCTCTCCATCTAGAGATCTTCTGTTGTATTTATATAATCATACATTGTAGAGGTTTTATTGGCCTCAGAAGTGGACCAGAATTGGGTTCCTTGAATGCTGCTGTTGTATAGTTCAATTTTATCCTTGGTTCAATTTTTATTTACTTTTGTCCTTGTGCATGGTAATGTAATGATAAATTGGGTACAAAACGAAGGGAAATAATAATTGAACCAAGGAAATATTGATCCACAACAGACTGTCGTGTAGTTCAACTAAATGAACGAAACCACTGAAGATAAAACGTGAATGACCCAGGCTATTTTCAATTTTATATATTCAGACCGGTGCTGATTTACATGTAAGCTCATCCTGTGCCATAATGTCCATTGAATGTTACCGATGTCATTTCATAGATAGCCTGCATTCAGGCTCTTCATGTGGCAACACAGAGAGGATTTTTGTTGCCTTGATTAATGGCGCATGGTCAAAAGCTACGGGATTGGGGCCTACAACACCCCCCCCCCCCCCCTTTTCCTGGCTTTATATGCAGAGCAGGTCTCTGTAGTCAGACTGTCTGGACGCATTTATTTTAGTAATTTTACTTTCTGTTGCTTTTGATCTTAGAATGCTCTGACCGCTCATGAACGAGCTCGTGTGGAGCAGATGATTCAAGAGGAGGAAAGACTGTTGATGGATCAAAGTGAACTCAGAGTGGATGTGATCGACTTGACAAGATTAGCACAGATTAAGGTACTGACTGTGTTCCGTCCTGCCCTTGTCTCTAAGTTATTAACCTAAAACTGAAATAGTGGTGCAGTTTAATTGTGTGGTTTACATGAAAATTTGGTTTATCAACGGGGTTGATAATGTAAATTGACCACCGTACAGGGATTCAAAAGGCTGACGTTTCGAGCGTTAGCCCTTTGTCAGAGCGTAGCAAGCGAATTGGATTCGCTCTGATGAAGGGCTAACGCTTGAAACGCCAGCTTTTTGAATCCCTGTACGGTAGTCAATTTACATTATCAACTCCGTTGATAAACCAAATTTTCGTGTTAAACTCTCCCACCGACGCAGCACCACAGTTTCTCTAGAAACTAACCCCCTTTATTCATTTTTTGGTTTTGAGATTTAGTTGGTTTTCCAAAAAAACAGCAAAAACTCTGGATCTAAGTCACGCATTTATACGTACAATTTTTGACAGATTTTGCCCAAAAACTGATGGTTAGTATGAAATGTTCATGTTCTATTGGCTGAAGTCAGGTTTGATTTTTTTTTTCTCCACAGGCGGATGAAAGGGAGCAAAAAGCAAGAGATTACATGAGAGCTGAGGTTAGGCGTGACACACATAGTTGTTTACGATTCTTGTGAAAAGCGGCAGGTTGTTATAACACTTCAAATGATATTTTACTGCCCTTCAGTCTTTATATAGCCTTCATTGTTAATTTCTTCCAGTTGAGATACCAGCGGGCTCTCGAAGACTTGAAAACCAAAAACCTCAGCATACAGGACAGTGCAAAGAAATATGCTGAAATGCAGCACAGGTACTTATGGCGGCTGCGTCTATTTGCGACAGGTCGTATAAATTTACAGACGTAAATCGCTGAGATAACTTAGTATGGATCTGTTTTTTACGTTCGCCACTTGGCGGTTTGTTTTATTGATGTCTCTTCTTGTATTGCCAGGCTAGCTGACTTTGCTAAGCTATATGATGTAATCAAGAATGAACGAAACAAATGCGTGAACTTAATTCAAACAAGCACGCAGGTACGTTAAGTGGGACTTAAACTAAGTCAAGGGCTGCGCAATTGTTAATTGTTTTTGTTCGGAAACGAGTTGTCATTTCTGTTTTGTTCGTTCGTTTGTTTGTGTGTGTGTTTTTTCCTCCATTTTCTTTTTCTAATTTTGAAGTCTGGTTTTGTTATAAATTATATGTACATCTACATCTACTAATCAGTTCACTTTGATATTATTTAATTCAGAAAGCTGCAGAAATGAGGGAGAAGATAAAAATCCTTCAAAACGAAATTGAAATTTTACGCTCAAAGTGAACGCCAAAGACAGGTAAGTCTCCAAAGCTTATCAAAACTGCTTGACTTTTCCTTTTACATGAGAGATTAAAATTTGACAAACGGCACATTTGGTCTTTTTACGTTTTATTGTGAATGCTGCCATGTGATTGGCTACGCTTTTCACTATCCATTAAAACCAGAAAACATCTATTGGCTGTTGGTGGAGGGACTTTTGGCTGATTTTTGCTCCCTGAAAGTTTGATTTCTTTTTTAATCAAATCTTCTCCAGAGTGGCGAAAACCCGGCGTCGAGAAAATGCCCAGTTCATAATTCAATTTGAGTGTGGTATTATTAAACACGAAATACGGGGTTATGTAAAATTCACGATTAGATTCTCGATGATGAATTTAGCAAAAATGTGAAGTCTCGCAGAGATCTGTTGGAGACTGTTACAAAGGAAACGGAAGGATGTCCGGAAAAAAATTGCGAACGAGCTCTGGGATCTTTTTTTCGAGTATCTTTCCTTAGAACGTACCTTCTTTGTTATAACTGATTCCATAGAACGCTGTTTTGTACACCGCACATGTATTTCTAAATTATTTATTTTTTATTTTTGCGTTGACAGGCTTTGCAGAAAGCGCGGTTAAAGCGCAATAACGCAGTTGTTATCCGAGATAGCTTGAGAAATGAGATGAGCAAGAGATCCAAAACAGAAGAGGACAACAGAGAAAAGCGTGAACAACTGGTGAGAGAAGTTTGCTAAGAATTTACCACCACTGGACAATTACCTATGCAGTGCCAGTATGCTAATCTGATTAATCGCCTGAAGCTCGTCACACTGTTCGGTAATCGAACCTGATCGAACTAATCGAACGATTGGGTTCGATTACGGTGTAGTTCAATAATCGAACACAATCATACAAAAAAAAAACTTGTGTGAGAGAGTTCGATCGCGTTCAATCAGTTCCGAACTAATCGGACCCAATCGAACGCAATCACCATGCCATTCAGCCTCAAACTGAACGCAGTCAAACCTAAGGGAACTGAATCGAACTCGAACGCATTCGAACGTTAGATTGAGATCGATTGATCAAATTTGTTTTGTGAGGGTTTGATTGAGTTCGGTAATCGAATTGAGTGATTGAGGCTCGATTAAGTTTGATTAATCATATGTTAGATTTGGTTCTCTTGTTTTCTTGTTCTCTGAACGTTAGTCAACCGTGCTGCATTTCAGAGAAAGAAGTCGTCTTGGAAGTTTAAAGTTTTTGCCTTTATTATCTGCAGAGGCTAGATATTGCCAAACTAAACGATCTCATCAACAAAGCTGAAGAGAACATGGTTCAATTAAGAAAACGCTACGAAAGTGCGGTGCAAGAAAGAAATGACATGTGAGTAAAGATTTTTCACTACTTAGCTGTGAATGTAGCTTCAGGTGATGTTTGACGGATGATTTTTAACGCAACAGTTGTGTTTGAATATGTGCGTGATCATTGCAGTTATGATGTGTCAGTTGTGAATTGAAAGTCGTTGCCGTGTAACGTATTGCACAATATGCTGGTGAAGAATTCGAAGGAACGCGCTGTTGCGTTAAAATAGGGTTGCGTGTAACGTCACCAGCATACATGTAACTACTGCGTTTGCCTTCAGTTCTTTCTCGTGTACTGATCGTATGACTATCAGCTTGCGAAGAATCCCTTGAAAATGGATTTACGGCTATAAACGTTTTAAATGCCGAGGAAAGTTTGTGAGCTGCTTTGGTTATTGTACGCGTTACATTACCTCAAACAAGGGCCGGTGGACTGTGTTTTGATTCACATACTTCATAAATCGCCTTGCAGCTTCCACTTGTTCTTTGAAACGATTCATTATTCTGTTTGATGACGTTGTTTCTTTTCAGGGGAATACATCTCATCGAAACAAATGAAGAAGTTTGTGTATTTTACGAGAAACTCAACATACAAGGTAATGATGCATGAGTTGTGTGATATTTTTGCGCCAGTGATTATCACTGTTAGTACTGTTGTGGAAAATCACTTCCTTTTGTTGGAATACAGTCAAGCAAGGTATCAGCTTGTGGGAGATGCATGTCCTCTCGCGGAGTTTCGACCGTATTTGATGTCGTAATTAATGAACTCTATGATATCGTATCACATTATTCTAACTACTTAACACTATAGTAATTAATTAACTCTACGACCGCTGACTGTGTGCAATTATATTTATATGAGGTAGCACAATATTTGTGAAATGAAATGAAATGATGGCAGTGGCGTTCACGCAACTACTCGGCAGTGCAATTCAGCAATAAACCCTCACTATGTAAATTGATACTGTAACGCTTTGAGTACTGGTGCAACGCTTTCTTATTATCTCTTATCGTCTCCAAATTCCTTTTTTTTTTCTTCACAGAAACGATGATTCGTAACGGTGACGTAGAATTGAGGGCCCGTGAGGAAGAAATACGTTTCCTGAAAATGGAGGTAACAGATGGCTAAAATCTCGTTTTTTTTTCTGATGTTGATAAACGGTAGCTCGCTGAGCAAAAATTTGTTTAATTTTGACGGCCATTACCCCCTCCCCTCCCCCTCGTTACCTCAGTTGGTTACGATCACCTGGCTGTTGTGCAGAAGATTTTGGGTTCAAACGCCCAACTGGATCACAGACCAGGCTGGCCGGCCACTCCAGTGACCTGATGTCCCTATGCGGCCTTAGTAGAAGTATTTTCAGTCATAAAGGAGTTAACAATAACCCTACAGACCTAACAGATCGGCCTTGTACGCTAAACGTCTTACTGTTTCTGTTTTTAGGTTAACGAGCTAAAACGGTCAATTGCAGTGGCTCAAAAGAATATGCCAAACAAGAAGGCTTTGGACAATGAACTGGTTACCTTACAAATACAGGCAAGTTTCCCCATCCTATAAAGAGTTTTCATTTCGGTTCATACAGAATTAACACTAGTCCTAACTAAGAAGACCAGTGACATGCCTCAAAATTCTGTTGACCATTTGCATTTGCGAAGGTCTTAGTTTTCCTGCCCGACCTCTTCTGGGGTTTAGTGTGAGCTTCAAGGTCAACTCGTCGGCCGACAACAATGACTTGAATGTCAAATGATCAGTTGAGTGCTACAGTGCAGCTCTCAACTGAGTGCCATAAAACCAAAACCTAAGTATTTACTGTGGCCAATCACAGCAAGCGCAAACTACGCAATGAACCAATCAGAGTTTCGAGTGGTACATGTAAGTTGCGCAAAGCGCTGGAAAATGCGTGCGAACGAGGCACGATTGGCTTTGGTCCGCTTTAGTCCGCGAGTTGTACAAACCATTCACATGAGTGTAACAAAACACAGTGCATTGCACACCATTCCACGAGAAATGAGATCAAGGAATAATTTATTATTATTGTCCTTTATTGAATAGCATCCTTTTCGTTTTCAGCTGGTGGCCTGTCGAGAGAGACTCGCCAAGCTCGAGAAACATCTCGAAGATCCCTCGGACGAGAGTCGTGTTCGGCTTCTGGGAGGCGAGGATCCCGAGCCCGAGGTACTCGCCAAAAAAATTGAAGAACTGGAACTGAGGCTAGCAGAGAAGGAAGAAAAACTACTGGAAAAGGATTTGATTTTTGAAGAAGTTACGAGACTGGCGGACAGAACTAAGAAAAAGTCTGAGTCTGGAAAAGAGGATACTTTAGAACTTGCTAAAAAGGTGTGTATATTTGGCACTGTAATTTTCCGCTAAACTGTGATTTTCCGCTAAATGCCCGTAAATGCCCGTAGTTCAAGGCGGGAAAATTTGCTGGATTCTTTTTATTATCTCTTACTTCTGCGTGGCATCAAAAGCAGTGAATCGAAATGCACCATTTGTCGCTCTTGCAAATTCTTGTTTCAGTGCCGACATTTTTCTGTTGTTAGTTGTAATTTTCTCGCACAATCAGAGAGCTAAAAATCACTCGGACAATTTTCTGTCACGAAGCTGTTTCGACTGCTGTTGATTTGGTTCGTTACCTGTATTTTTTAACACGGAGATCAAAGTTACTTGTCTCTCATTCTCTGCGATTTCTGTCTATGTTGTTCTTTTAGGTCAACGAATACCAGGCCAAGATAAAAGACACAACACGAAAGATGATGGCATTAGTCTCTGAGTTGTCCATGAACCAGGCTGCAGCCATGAAACTGCAACAGGAAGTCAAAGGGAAGGAGCAGGAACTAGAACAGTGTTATGTGCGTATGGAGAGGGGAGAGGCGCCGAATGAAGAGGCTGAGAGAGAGTGGCTCAGAATGGTCCGAGATGAAGCACGCAGAGAAACAGAGATGATGGAAAGGAAAGAGGTACAACTTACTGATATGTGACCTCACTAGAAGCAAGATTGAAAGCTCAGAAGTTTCGCGCTCTTTCTGGTTATTCCTCTCGTTTATAAATTAAACATACTTTACATGATACCCCTGTTGTATGAACCCCCATGAAGGTTGATATCCTGCAAAAACTGAGCAAATTTCTTCTTTCCTCCTCTTGGTAACTTGCTGTTTGGAACGGAATTATATACTGCACATATCACATAGTCTCGTGGACGTCAGCCTGTAAAGGCGCCCTGGCAGCGGCTAACAGTCCTTATTATTCAACACATTGTCACAATGTCCAAATATGGTCATAGCGCGCTCAAACTCAAAAGATATCCAGTCATAAACGTAATTTTGTGAGTCACGGAGAAAAAATGTTTTTTTTCCCAGCTTTTTTTGTGTGCAGTAAATGCCGAAAATTGGGTCTTTTCATTAATGTATTGATAATAAAACAATTATCCCGCTCAATCTTGCGGAAAATCGCCTGATTTTAAGCTAAGTATCAGGTGATATTCCGCGCGATTTCGCAGAATAATTGTTAAATATTTGATCTCACCCACCCACCCAACCCACGCATGAATGCGAAAGACAGATCAAATCAGAGAGAGAGATAGACCACCAGATCGGGAACTCTTCCTTACCCTGCTAGTAGAGGCTTCTTTCTGGTAAATCTTTTAGCATGTACGAAGTCGTTCGCGTCCCTTGTATTTCTCGTAGTCGGCTTGTTTACTTCCCCGAGAGAAACCTCTGCCACGAGCCGCTTACATTTCCCATTGAGTAGGCGCTGGATCGTAGTCAAGTTACTAAATCTCACGCAGGCTCATTTTGCACAGCATATCACAGGCTCCCAAGCTCAAAATTCGACTCTGCATCAGCTTGTTTATATAGAGAATTGTATGGGAAAGTCGGCGGTTTGTAAAAAAATGTGTAAATAACTATCTAATCAGAAATAAAGTTTTCCTACCTCAAATATGTCGCGTACATGTCTCTTGTGCCGATTTTGAAGCATTCTGACGCCGTTTAGTGAAGTTTTCGAAATCGTTCTACTTCTTTTAGAAGGAGAGACAACGATTTCGAAAAACTTCACTAAACGGCGTCAGAATGGCTTCAAAATCGGCACAAGAGACATGTACGCGACATATTTGAGGTAGGAAAACTTTATTTCTGATTAGATAGTTATTTACACATTTTTTACAAACCGCCGACTTTCCCATACAATTCTCTATATAAAAGAGCTGATGCAGAGTCGAATTTTGAGCTTGGGAAGCCTGTGAGCATATCAATAAAAATAAATTTACATGAGTTGACAAACTCGTTTAAACCGGCTTTTAACCTGTTTGTCACGTGATCTACCTCCAAGTATCTAAAACGCATGCTCAACAGGAAATGTAAGCGGCTCGTGGCAAAGGTTTCTCTCGGGGAAGTAAACAAGCCGACTACGCGAAATACAAGGGACGCGAACGACTTCGTACATGCTAAAAGACTTGCCAGAAAGAAACCTCTGCTAGCAGGGTAACTTTTCCTTTTCCACCTAACTTCCTCTTCTCCAGCACGTATCCACCACCACTAACGAAATGGTTTTGTTCATTTTCAGCGCGAAGAAGAGGAGGAACATTATCGCCTCCCTGGCGGTATCTACACCACTGCAGAGCCTCGACCTAATGCTTACATCCCGGATGACGACTCTGAGCTGCCTATCCCCAGACCCTACGGCGCGTTAGCTCCATTTAAACCTACGGAACCTGGGTCGACAATGCGGCATATAAGAAAACCTGTGATAAAACCGATAGAGATTTGATATTGAATCCACCAAAGTATCTTGCAAGAAGCTAAACACCGAACTGAAGGCACACGTTTTACTAGAGATTAAGAAGTGGCGCAGGCTTGGTGCTTCGGAGTTTGTAAATATTTGCTTTGATGGAAGATTATTTATTTATGCCTTGTAGATAGTGAAAAGAATTTATTAAACATCCTACTTCAAAATTTTGTTGTGGAGAGTTCTGTTTGCTTATCAGTCGGAACTGTCTCTTCGATTACAGAAGGAAAAAGGATCCTCTAAACCAGGATTAAGTGACACTGGGAGGCGGCATGGTTAGGGTGCTGGGGCCCGTTTCTCAAAGCTCCAGGTAATTACCGGGCCCGTTAAGATGTTTTGTTTTCCATTCCAGATGGGTTTCAAAAGTAAACAGCTAAAGAAACAAAATTGACGTCATTAAAGATCAGAACACACCCTACTTTTCTCGAGATTTTGATTTCGGGTACCGGGACTTTCCAGTTGAGGACGCGCTTTAGTGGCCGTTGCCGTTGTAGAGAGGGAAATACGCTATTCTTATCAGATAAAATAGTTTTAATTTCCCAGCACACGAAACACAACAAGCCATCTTTTGGCACTAGACCAATGTGATCAACCCAAAAGTGATCGAAAGCTTTCTAAAATCAGATAAACTTTTTAGCTAGAACGGGTGAGAGTTACTGCTATTTATTTATTTTTGGAAAACTGACTTCAAAAATAGGGTACGCATTACATACGGTTGCGCATTGTATACACGGGTAAATTTCGAAAAAAAAAATCTCTCATCAGATATCGCAATAATACGCGCTAGGTTGTACACAGCTGCCTTGCGTGACTCGAGTGACGAAGCTTAAACGGCAAACAACTGACAATCGTTTCGTATCCCTTTCTCGCGAAAATGAAAAAGCTTCAGCACTAGCCACATGCAGTCAGTGACTGTCTATTTTTTTACATTGCGAGTGAGGCTGGTTGGCTTCACAAAGGTTTTTGAGACCCACGTATTTCTATATTTTTTGGGACCCACGTAAACTTATTTCCGTTTCTTTTCCACGTATATCTTTTTTTTTTTTGTGGGCTGTTCTAAAGTGGGGTGGCTAGCCACTCAATCCACCCCCCAGGATCCGCCCCTGCAGGTTTTGTGTCTAGAAAGACATCTTTTTTTGTGTCCATAACAGGGCATTATTTGACTCGATTGTCATGCACGTCAGACCCAATTCGATTCAGAGAGTACTCTTCGGCTGGAAAACCTCTATAAACGGTCACTAAAAGGCTCGAAAAATGGGTTAGGACAACTGAACAGAGAGCTGTACCTGGTTACAGGTGCAAAATAGTAAAACGTGATCTTAAATAAGTTCACAACTTATCTTTTGAACTTCGAGGGAGCCAGCGACGTCGCTCATCGAACGTTTTCACTGACTAGAAAATTATTCCAAAATAGAACCGATGATGACGAAGGGAATCGAAGAAGACATCAGGGATTACCGAGTGCAACCGAAAGTGTGGAGTGCTTACTCACACTTCTTCGAGCCTCTTCTAGGCTGGTAGCGACACACGCACGAAAAAAAAAACTGCTGCAATTACTATTCAGCACTGCTCTAACTATAAAGAATCCACTTTATTCACTATTTTAGCTTATAAGCAGTAGCCACATGCAGTTCTTGACTGCCCCTTGTTTATACTGGTGCGCCAGGACCGAATCAACTCGGAAATCGAAAGCAAAGAAAGTAAAACATTGGCGTAGCCCAGGGACTGAAAAGAAGTGGCGTTCACTATATTCATTGACGCAGTTTGAAACATAATAAATTACATATAAACCGTTCTCTAGTTCCCTGTTACATTGTTATTTTCAGTATCATATGGAAATGAATAAGCAAATATAGCACTGCAGCACTGAGCGTCTTTGTTCGACCAACAGTCGAACAAAGACAACCAACAGTCATTAAGTTGGAAATTATCTAACTGCATTGTAAAGCATTCAAAAACCACGGTCAAGGGGAAGGAAGACCTTGGGTACGAGGTTGAATTGAGCTCTTGTACGGTATTTTTAAAAATTCTACTTTAAGACTCTACACAAGAAATAAAAGAACGGAATATCGACAATGAAACCCCGAAAGCCTTACAAACGAGCACACTTCATACTCACAAAACCAATGAAATGCTACCCATCACAAACACCATTCTAGTTTAAAAATGTTTGTCAACCATGTGTGCCACATTACGCTGCTTGTGTAAGGGTGGGACGGTTCTGATACTCCGATATCAAAATTACTGTCACTACGACTGTTCTATTTTTGTTTTGAAAGAAATCGACATTAATTGAACAGTTCTTGCTTAATCGATCCTGTAATTATTAAATCGAAATAATTTAAAGTCGTTAGTTTTGATTAGCACAAAATGAAATCTACCTGAGGCATACTTTACACTTCCATCATTTCAGCGCGATCTCAATGGTGATCTCATTGGTGATTTCGTCGAAATACAAATAAAACCTTATCTTGAAATCTTTAAAATATTACTACAGTTACCTAGTACCGACATTAAAAACACCTGCCAGTAAAAGGGAGATGGAGTCCCCCGTTTTCGAAATAACGCAATAAATAGTATTAAGGTGCTTTTTTTTTACAAGCTTGGCTTTTACCGTTTTTCAGTGACTTCCGCGTCCTTTGGCTGTCCTTATCCTTTGGCTTACTTTTTTTTTTACACATCTAATTAATGACATTAATAAGATCTCAGTGGGTATTGCACTGGATTTCCAATAAAAACCCGTGTTTTTTGGGTATCGATGCATGTCGTGCAACAATGCAGATCCTTCATCGATGAGTGTTCGCCACTCAGTCAAGAGTTTCCCCCACTGCCAAGCCAAACGGGAATCACACAAAGCTGAGATGAGCTGGCTTGTAACGCGTGCGATTCTTTGGCTTTATAGACACGTACGGCAGACCTTACCCTCCCTCGATTACACTCGAGCAGTTCTCTTTCGACTACCGAAAGCAGATCCAAGCAAAGAAATAGCTCACTATTGAAAAGTGCCGAGAGTGCCGCATGAGGGATTGTTGGATTGGTAGGGGGTACGCGATTGTTTCTTCACAATACGCCCCCCCCCCCCCCCCAAACATGAACAATCCCACAATCGCTCGCGCGGCCACTCGGTCCCAGTCTTTCCAAAGTGAGCTATAAGGAACACCAACAGCCCAGCCCCCAGGCGTTCTCGGCTCGGTCAAACCCAACTGTCAGCGGAGACGTCACCGAGAGACCCACCCATTCCTTCCCAGAATTCGCGCGGACAAGGGGGACAAGAGGGAACTCTTAGAGACTAGGCTGGAACACCAATACAACGAGTCAGAAGTTCTTCATAACACGATTCAGTAAAATCTAAGCGATTAATAATAATAATAATAATAATAATAATAATAATAATAATAATAATAAATAATAATAAAGGCGAGTTTCGCTAACACGGTCATCTTTCAAAAAGGTATAAAAACTGGTTATTTACACAAGTATTATTTTACTGAAGCTGAAAACGTTTAGAATCCATAATAAACTACAAAGGTGAATTATGACAATTCCTGGAGGTCTGGTCTCTGGCCGAGTCCCGTGGATTCTCTTTCATCTCCAGTTATTGCTGAATAATGCTACAATAAACAGGAACACAATAGTGACGCTGCGAGGAGATGTGAGGCTTGCCAAGGCACAAAGAGGTTTAGCCTGAAACAGAGCATTTTAAAACACTAAGTACAATTAAAAAGCCAAAATCGCACTTTCCTTTCCTCTCCCAAATCCCCTCTCCCTTTGTAACTCTCCCCTGCCCCCTTCCCTCCACCTTTCCATTAGGGCTAAGCCAAGTCAAGTCAAGTCAATATACTCACAGACTCACAGCAAACGTATCCCCTTTATTGCGAAACTCTTTAAGATTTCTGGAATGACCATTGTATTGCCAAAAAAAAAACCAATCAGATACAAGATAGCTAAATCGCAACCTGTAACGTCGATCACTTTTGCGGTTAATTCTTAGTGTTCACACAACTTCACAGTTTCCCGAGCTATGGAAAAGACTGATCGAGAGTGCCGAGTGAGGATTGTGGGATTGTTTGGGGGGGGGGGCATACTTTCTTCGCAATACGCACCCACCCCACCTCCCCCCAAAACAAAACAACAACAACAACAACAACAACAACAACCCCACAACCACTTGCGCTTGCATTTCGAAAGTGAGCTATTTGACCGCGGTTAACGGGCGAAGGAAAGTCCGGAGAAAGTCCGAAGGAAATAATTTACTTTCTATATAGACAGTGGGTTAGACTGGGAAGAGCGGGCAAGTGAGGCTTGCGCACGCGTATTACTTGTTTTAGATTCCAGTCTCACCCCTTCCTTCATTTCACTTTCCTTGATTTCATGGCAGGACGGATTCAACTTGGGCCCTTGCCTCAAAGATACGTTCCTGGGAGTAGGTCGACCCAACGTCGCTATGAAGGTCAACTTGTTAAGGAATCAGAGCTCCAAACAGCAAGTACTTCTATAACTTCTAAAAGAACAAACGTTCCAACCTGTTCTCAGACTGGAATTCGCTATTATCCTGAATTGTCAAATCTCTCTGAATTCACTATTCGGGTCGCTCAGAATTCTGGGAAATAATACAATCATGAATTGGAAATAATGTTGACAACAATTTCTAAAATACAGATAGAGTTTGATACCACCGAAATATTCCATAACGGTCTTGAGTAGATATTTCTCTCCCGACATCCTTCTCCACTTCCATATCAAATTTTCTAAGTTAACAATTCAAGGAAGACCGAGTCGAGAGCTTCGCATCCTTGTGTAAATCATAGTTTTTAAACAGGCCTCCTGGCTCTTTTACAGAAACTTTTGAATACCCGAGTAATTTGCCACGCGTTAAAATAGTTTAAGCCTACTGGCTCTTTTGCTTCGCTGACGGACGATAGCTTTCTTGACCAAATTCTCTTCTTCGTAGACCCTATTCGACTCGCCAAACTTTGCGTACCTTCTTCACTCGTGGTCGGACGCTAATGAATTATACATATGCATGCAAACACAGTCTTGTGGAAAAGGACAAAAATCAAACACTGAATAATTCTGTATTGTTTCATTTGAGAAGTCATATCAAAAACTCGTGCTTCGTGTTTCATTAGGGGTTCCAAACACCTCGAAACAATAAAAGCACTCCGCCTTCGGCGTCGTGCTTTCATCTGTTTCTCGGTGTTTGGAACCCCTGGTGAAACACTCGCACTCGTTTTTGATATATTACTTAAAACACTCATTTATAATTCACGAAGGAAATAGAAAAGAAATGAACTTTTAACGAGTGTCTTTATATCTGATAAAGACACAGCTAAATTTTACATCCGATTTTCTTGGCCAAAATAACCCAAAATCTAAATGTTAGTGTAGGAATGGATAGATGAACAGTTAAGTTTTTAAGCCGTTTGATAAATTCGCAATTCGTGTTTTATGAAGTCCTAAAACACTCGGCTGCGCCTCTTGTTTCAAACTTTTGTAATATTTGACGAAATGTGTGTTTTAATTTGGCCGTTTTCATAATCGTAATTTTGGTTGTACGGTGGAGATCGTTTTCAGTCACGCAAGTGAAAAAATAAAATCATCAACCATTCAATAGACAGTCATGAAATTGTGACATTATAGAAGAGTAAAAAATAAACAACATGGCCAAAGTCTCAGGGCCGTGCGATATCCCGTACTCGAGTTATTCGGCAAAATGTACCACTCAAAATCATAGTGTTTTGTATGGAAACGCCATCTTGGTGTACCTCTGAGGAACACCAAGATGGCGGCCGGAAACGAGTTAAAACATATGTTTCTTACTTTAGCTATCTCATGGCTTTGTTCTCTCTGTTGAGTTTTCAAACATTCCTTACCATGTTGGCTTTTCAAACCTCAAAAACACACGGTGAATCGATGTTTTCATGTAAGTGACTTGCTTGTGAGCAGACATCTTTATGTCACGCACTGTGACAAACTCTAAAACTCACACTGCTCTATTTTCAAAACAAAGCAAGCTACCGAGCTGAAAACATGCAAGCAGACAAAATTTATAGTGTCTTTTACGTGATGAAGATAAAAATGCAAAAGTCTGTTTAATATTGAATTTTAGTTTTTTATGACGTCATGTGAAAACCATCTATACGCGTTTGATGGTTTAAATTTTTTTGTTTTATATTCGGAATATGTGCCAAGCGTTATGCACTGGTCAGCGGATTCATGGCGCAGAATGGCTTTTGTTCGTAGGACATATATGTACTTGCTGGCATAAACTACCCTTGTCGTACAAGAATTCCCACCTGGGCTTTTGCGGGTAGTTTCTTACAAATTCAAATTTACACAAAATTTCTTGCAGTTGCGCAAAATGTTCAACAGGAATCGAAGGAGTAAAACCAGTCTCGCACCTACTTCTCGGAAATGGCATATTAAAAAACAGAGAGAGAGAGAAATCTTCAAAGGATACGAGGTTTTCCAGTTGTTGTTAGTTTTTCATTGTTTTCACATCCTTCATCGCAACTTCTTCTATTGACTGCTACCAATCGAAGATTGGTGCCCACAACAGGTGCCATGTACACTTTCCTACAACAAACAAAAACTCTTAACTTTGATTGAAATTATATTTACTAACGAAGTGACAAATATATGAGAAAACAACAGGTAGAATCCCACTTATTGTACTACAAACCACTCTTAAACGCATCTAAAGAGAAAAATAAACAGACTATACCCCCAGGGTAGGAAAAAAAGCCAGGCACAACGTAGTACCACAACTCCCTGCGGCGGCCCTTTAACCGTACATTGTTGGAAATAATTACTAGTTTCCAAAATTTAGTTTATAACGTGGGAATAGCACTTCAAGTGCACAAAAAAATGGGTATCAACGCCATTTTCCCGGTTGGGAGAGTTTGCACGAGCCTTTAGGTGAGACCTTACAGCGAGACTGCTCACCGGCCAATCTTTGTTTACGTAGCCAGCATATGCCCTCAACTTTATCATAACATTACAAAACAATTTAATAACGCAAAGAAAGGAAGACCATATTGAAAGAGACCGTTGGATACTGATCATAGATGTGAGAGGAACATGTTGAAAATTGAAGGAGATAATGTTTTGTCTAAGGTCAATGTTTTGTTTGATAGCGGTTTTCATCAATTCTTTCAAACTTGTCCTACTAACTAGCTTTCATACTCTCTTCCACAACTTTATCGGATGAACTTCGACCTGTGATATGCAATCTATGCCGTCAAGAAATATTTTCCTTTAAGCCATAAAGAGATTGTCTTCAGGATGTGGGTATTTTTTTAATGGAAATTGAAAACAAGAATAACTACACTTACAAAAACTTCTCGCAACCGCAAGACACATCTTCTGAAAAATAAATAGATAGAAACCTTTTAAAGTTTAAAACAATCACTCTGTCCCTGACGATGCCGTTGAGAGGCGAAAGCTCGGACTTTTAGTATTTTACAGTAGTTCAAGGCCACATTTGTATTTTAACTTTTTAATCAAAATGCTACTAAAGGACAACATCCAAAGACTCACGGGTATATTACGAACCAACAAAACGACCAGCTCCCAGTTGGCTTGTTAGCTCAGTCGGTAGAGCACTACACCGGTATCGCAGAGGTCGTGGGTTCGAACCCCGTACAAGCCTGAATTTCAGTAAGTAGTGTTCATAACTGCGATGATCATTCACATACTCAACGGCGGCGAGAACGGCGCTCTGCACGCGCGTTATACGTTTTGGTACATTTCGATTTATTTCCTTTCTTTGCAAATTAACGGTTAAATTCAAGGTTTTGGGGGGAATGTGAGCACATAACGGGTAAATTTCATTCTCTAGACCAGTTTAGCTCCTGGATAGTTCGCAAACCACTTACAATCACATTAATTTATATTTTGAACTAACGTTCTTCTTGCGTTTTCGTCGATGTTGTTTCAAAGCGAAATAAGCCGCCGACCGCTTAGCTCCGTTGGTAGAGCACCGGACTACCGTACGGGAGGTCGCGGGTTCAAACCACGGCCGGACCAACACTCAGGAGAAAAGGGACATTTCCTGTGGGACGTTAAAGAACCCACACATTGTTCGGTGTTGTCGTCTAGTCTTCCTCTCTGTTGTAGCGAAGGGGTTCGGGTGATACGCCTCGAAGGGGACCTAATGCCCTATTGTGAGTTCACATGTCATGGGCAAATTGGTAAATATAACATAATAGATAATTAACTCTGACAATAATTTGTGCCAGCTGACTCTTTACATGACTCACGGTCAGATAAGATAAACACGGAAATACTGTACCATAAAGTTTGAGTTTTCTGCTATTTCCCCAGTCTGCTTTGGCTGCTTTATAAAATTTGAGTTCCTTAGAGCACGGAATCATTTTTTCCATCGGTTTCTCGTCTTCAGCCATGGCTGAAAGAAAAAAGGTAATCTTTGCGGTTAAACAGTAAGGCTAAATTTTAAAATACGGAGAGATACAAGATGTTCGAAAACATACCCACGCTATCGTGCGAGAAGAAACTGTAAATGTTGAATTGCGCCAAAGACCTGCAAAAGCAGCGACCAAACAATCATTACACAATCTGACTTCATTTTTTGCGCATGAAACACTAATGCCGGTACACTCTTGGCGGCTGGTCGCAAGGGACAGGTCGCGGAGACAGGTCGTAGCAACAATTCCCTAATGACATGAGAAAATGCTGTCGGGGCGACCAAATATTGACGCCTGACGCCTTCAAACCTGCTAGAATTCGTGCTTCAGGTCGCAAGGACAAAATGACACAAATTTCAGTGTCGTCTTGTGTGCACTGTCAGGTGACCTGTCCCCGCAACAAAATTAAAAAAATAAACCAATGGGAAAGCGCCATTTATCCGCCCATAGACAAGTCGCCTTAAATGTTCAAACGCTTAAATATTGTTTAACTGCCTGATCTTGTCTTTCTTAATATTGCTCTCTTTATGCATAAATTTCACAATAGACGATTACCATTGGTGTTTGATACTTTCTTCACACAAGTCAATAAAAGCCATAATTAACATGTCCTATACTTTACCTAAAGTAAGAACTAATTATGGAATATTTAACATAAGATTTAAGGACCCCAAAGTATGGAACTCAATCAGTGAAAATTTGAAAACCTGCTCTATTTCAAACTTCAAGAAATCAGTGAAAAGCGATCTTGTCAATGATTATTAGTTACTTGTATTCTATTAACAGTTGTGTTGTTTCCCAGATTATACCTGTAAATTAGTCTTTTGCTAAATTCTGTCACTTTTCTCAGTCTTAATGCCTTGTATTCTTATATAAATTGAATTATTTTAGGCTTCCTTCATAGCGTAGAAATAGCGTTTTTTCCTCTTCTCTTCTCTTTTTTTTTTCCTTTTTTTTTTTCTTTTTATGTGTGTATTTGTGCTTCAGTTTTCTTGCTGACCTATGATTTATTTCTATTTGTTGCTGATGTCAACTGGGTGTCTGGCTCCGCTAGCCCTTATGGTTATTCCAGACAGCCAGTACTCTAAACTTTTACCTTTAATTTTTCATTGTCAAATTATTTTTTTCGTCGCAAGAATGAGTACAAATAAAGATTGTTAATGTTGTTGTTGTTGTTGTTGTTGTTGTTGTGTACTTGAAAGGTGTCTTGACCCAGCCGGCGACATTTCTCACAAGCAGTGCACACAAGGCGGCTAATCGCAGACTTGTCCCTTGGTCTTGTCGCCTAGCGTGTGCCAACTTTATTTTAAGTTGTAAATTATGACTATTAAAAACAACGAAAAAACATTTAGCAGAGCGTTACGTGGCTCTCTCTCTCTTTACAATTTAGTGTGACATAGCCTACTTACCAGAACACAGTCTGTGTCCAGAACTGTGCGTATGATGCCACCGCAAAAAGAGGCTATTAAAACAACACAAAATACAGCTTTTAAAATTATATGAAATGACGTGACAGAAAAACGCACTGAATATGGCTTGAGAAATTATATGAAATGTCCTACCAAAATTAAATTGATATCTTAAGCTATAAATCCCCTTACATTCAAAAGTGCCCTGGCACTAGAACTTTCACCATTATTTCTTGGCTTCTCGCACTGTTCTTGAACACTTGTGAATGTCAGACTGCAGGCCAAAAATATTGAGATAAAAATATCAAACACACATTGTTAACTGGTACAGTGACAACAGTCTGAGAGGATTGGAAACACTGAAGGAAATAAGCTGTGTGAGGTACACTACAGTTAGGTAGTTACAATGGACGCATGCATCACGCACACAGCTTAAAGCAATGGAATAGGAAAGGCGTAAAAATACGAAATAAACGTCTTGTTTCATCTCTATTTCATCATCACCATCATCATCATCATCATCATCATCATCATCATCATCATCATCACCATCATCATCACCGCCATCACCATCACCGCCATCACCATCATCATCACCATCACCACATCATCATCATCATCATCATCATCATCATCATCATCATCATCACCATCATCATCATCATCATCATCATCATCATCATCATCACCATCATCACCATCACCATTATCATCACCATCATCATCACCATCATCACTGATTACCACCACCATTAGTCCTCAACCACGCCGAGTGGCACACAGGGCCTCCAAGGAGGTCTCTATGACCAAGAAAGGCTCCAGAGACGAGTGGTTAGCTCATCACCCAGCAGTGAGCTCCAACCCAACCCCGAGATGTGGCTGAGGTCAGACCATAGCCATGGGACCTAGGTCCCCTGCGCTTTTCGATCAGTGTGTAGGTTCTTTTAAGTCCTCTTCAAGTTTAAAGTGCGCAGATGAAAGGGGCAAGGCCAACGGCTTAGAGCGGTTTTCAATTGAGTGTCGAAAGTAATTATTGTTTTGCTTTGGTTTTGCATTGTTTCGCTCTGTGATTGGCCAGGAAAACTCGCGCCACTTTCTCAACCAATGAGAAGCAAAACCAAAACCAATTTTACGCCGGCTACATGTAATTGCTTCGTATTCTGATTGGCTCATTTCATTGCTTACTTCTGTTGTGATTGGCTGGAGTAATTACTTTGGTTTTGGTTTTACGACACTCAATTGAAAAGCGCTCTAACGTCACTGTCCAACGACGCAATCCTCATCTCTGTTTCAGTGTTGATGTATTTAGTAACGCGATACCAACTGTGGACTCTGTAGATGGCCCACAGTTGTTACACTATCATTAATCCGCAGTTCAAATATATGATTTTCATATATTCATTCTCAGAAATATTACAAACTGACTAACATTCTCAATTAGCAGGGAAGCTTGGCAGCATCACAGACATTAAAAAATCGCTTGATCACTAACAGTGAAACAGAGAGTGTCAAATGTAAACTCACGGTTCGAACAGTTTGGTGTCGTTAGTCTTGTTAAGGTACCGCATAACTGCTCCTTCCATCACACCAAAGAACTCACCAACCTAATAAATAAGAAAATGAAATGAAAAAGGTGTAGTGTTCATATCTCGAGCTTGAAACAGATCTAATTACTGCATATTTACTACATGAACTACCAACTGAGGTATCACAGGTAATGACACGTGAGAATCTACAAATTTACTGAAAGACCTAAAGACTGAGATAGCAGAGGGATGCAACCCAGGACAATCTTTATACTTAATGGCTGATCGAACTAGTAAAGTAGCACCGCGTGCCAATATTATGAGAATCTGAACAATTACTGAATGACCTGATCTCTGAGATAGCATAGGGTCTCCAGTGCATAACAAACAGGCATCACATTTTAAGGATGAACGAACCACTGAGTTAGCACAACGAGCGTAACTCATGACAATCCGCACATTTACTGAATGATCTGACCACTGAGGCAATCTGCACATTTACTGGAAGAACTATAAACCACCGAGGTAGCACAGGAAAGCAACGCCTAACCACTGAGAATGCACAGGACACTTAACCAAGACAGTCTACACATTAACAAGATAGTGTAACAATTGAGCTGGTAGAGACAGTCCCATGAAGAGGTATCTAGTAACTATCATTTTTAATTATCATAGAACAGAACAGAAAAAAAATGCATTTCCATCTTTACATATTTTTCATAACTACTAAATATATAAATTCTCCATTGTGTATTTTCGTAGATTCTTACTTTATAGTTGTATTCGAAAGAGGAATATATATATAATCATTTAAGGAAATGGTGTGAGTTAAGGTGTCCTAGCTAATATTTCACACTGGATAACAAATCCTAAGGCATGAACATTCAAATGAAAACCAGCCCAATCAAAGAACTTTCAACTTTCATGGGTGCTGATTACTTTACCTCAGATTCATTGTCTGAATTTGTCGCCACTACAAACCAATCTTCGTCGATAAGTCGAATGGTACATTCCTGAACACAAAAAGATAAACGTTCTTAGTTTAGTCCTACGCGTAGCTAACTGATTATGCAATGACTATAAACATGTCTGTCCAAACAAGCTGCTTCCTTTCCATCTGCTGCGCACTTCCCTCGGATTGAAAAGGGGTTGGCGGAACGATGATACCCCAAAGGGTATGAGTATAGAATTCAACCATTTCTGACCACAACAAGGTAGATTTTGTCTCAGTTGTGAAATAACAGACTATTGTGGGGAAAAAGGAAAGATTTTACGTTGTAGGTACGAAATAGCGAAGATAAATTACAAATATATGTATTAGAGAAGTTTTCAATCGAGAGCCATAAAACCAAAACCAAAACCAAAACCAAAGCAATTACTCCAGCGAATCACAACAGAGGCATGCGAAGTGAACCAATCTGAATTCAAAGCAATAATACGTAACCGTCACAATGCGCGGAAAAATGCGAGTTTTGCTGGCCAATCACAGAGCGAAGCAATGCAAAACCATAGCAAATGCAATTCACTTTTGATACTCAATTGAAAACCGCTCTGTATGTCATTGCCTTGCATTGCATGGTACTGTGGTGCGCTGTATTGTATTGCGTCGTGTTTCCTGTTGTCTTACGTTGTACAGTATTTGCAAGTGATTTCTTTACTTAGTTACATTTTAAATTGTTCCTTTTACTTGAGCTATAAAATTAATTATACTCACGTCTGTGCCATTGCAATTATTCTAGGAGAAGAAATAACACGTTTTAAACCACTGCCAACTTCGAAAAACACGGCTAACTGAGGATGCTGGTGCAGAGATAAGCCCTACAAAGCCAGAACTAGGTGCCAAAAATTGACTACCAAGGGGTTCGCTTTCTTCGTACTTTTGAGCCAAATCATAGAATATGTCCCCTTCGCCCTCGAAAATTACTCAGCCAAACTCGAAAGAGTGAATCACAAAGCCAGTCTTGTTGACCACTATTTGAGCATGTTGAAAATATACTGCCGTCATTTTTGGCTGTATCAGCCTTGAACATCAACTGGATGATCCAAGTACAATCAGCCAAAAAGCATGGGATCAAGACCCAAGCTTCGTGGGCTGAACTGAGTTCGGCTCAAGTGACGTACGGCACTTGGCCAGGCCCTTAGAGATGCTAATGCTATCAACCGCTCCCGGAGCAGAACACTGAAAGCAATCACCCGGGGTCGAGTAGGTAGTCCGTAGATATATTAGGGAGCTTTAGCAACGACGAGAGCAACGGCAACGAAAACGTCATTTCAAAATGTAGCTTCTTGTAATTGTGACTGTTTTGCAATTTTCCAACTTGTTAAACTTGTAAAATGTGGGCGGACTATCCTGGAAGTAAATTACTGTGGCTGGCGTTGAAGTAAAGAAAAAGAAAAATTACTGTCATGCGTTGACGTATTCCATAAAATCTTGAATTTGGTGATTTCACGTTGTTCGTTGAAGAGGACGGCAAGAAATGTACCAAAATGTAAGACGCGCGTGCAGAGCAATTATGTTTGCTCATTAAACCTATATTGTCCTGTGGCGTTCTCGTTGTCGCTGCCGTTTTCGTTGCTAAAGTTACCTATAGATGAAGACCACGACTACTCTTATCACAGGTAACCCAAGGTCTACAATTAGTAGAGTGGGAAGGGGCTCTAGTGTTTTCTCGCACATTCTAGTTTCCTCTAGCTCTCTCCGTTGTTACCTCTTGCATAAACTTATGAGTAAATACATTAATTTTTTGACTTCTTACCTGGCCGATAGCACTCTCCTCAAAGAGGAGCTTGGCGAGGGCTC
This sequence comes from Pachyseris speciosa, assembly GCA_016490735.1. Taxonomy (NCBI): domain Eukaryota; kingdom Metazoa; phylum Cnidaria; class Anthozoa; order Scleractinia; family Pachyseridae; genus Pachyseris; species Pachyseris speciosa. The sequence goes on along the minus strand of JAEMWC010000149.1, from coordinate 1,213,756 downwards.
TTTGCTTCAGCTGCATTCCAGCCACTGGTCATAGACAAAAACCAGATTTATAAACATTAAGCCCAACGTCTATTTACTATGTCATTGTTATTCACTCCCCTTCAAAATACCTCAAGCACTGGATGACAAAAGATTTTCAAGAAAAGATCAAGGACATGCTCAATCCTTTACAATAACAGCTGAGGAGCATCACGGCCCCTTTTAGCAAAATTGGTCACGCGCTTTCAACACTGAGCTATCGTGGAAACTGTAGTCATCTGGGCCGCTTACTTGAGCAGAACTGCACAAGCTAGCTTCCCTTCACTCACCTATACCTCAGTGGTGAGTACTACAGCGTGGGAAGATTGTAGGTTTGAGTCCCGCTTGGGGCACACAACGTTTGCTGAGCAGTTTAAGTTCAACAAATCTTCCTTTGTTTGTCTTTCCTTGAATTCCAAGTGGCACGAGCACAATCATAGCTCACGGCAAGTTAAATAGTAAAAAAAAAACTTTGCCCATTTTCTTAACTCTAATGATCGACATATCTTTCCATAAATTCCAAGTAGCACGCGCACAATCATAGCTCACGGCAAGTTAAATAGTAAAAAAGAAACTTTGCCCATTATCATAACTCTAATGATCGACATATGTGGTAGACTAAGTGCCAGACAATATCCGTGTTTATTACATGACTGGCTCTTTCAGCAGTCAAGATGAATCAATAGGCCATTTCCGAATTACCTTTGGCCTCTTTTTCAAAGCGAGTCCTGGTGCTCATCTTTTCATATGAAAAGAAGTTTTCATTCACATGCAAATTAAACTCATTTTCATACCAATGGCTGAGCTCTAGGCCTCGCTTTGAAAAGGAGGCCAAAGGTAATTCGGAAATGGCCTATTCTCCTGCTGTGATTGGCTACCCGCGAGGTCAAGATGGAGCCATCTTGACCGCTCGGGATAGCCCGTTCGTCCCGTGTTTTACTGTCTTTTATAAATAGAGTCTTTTGATTCATATAATAAATTATTTATTGACCAAGCTGGTTCGGTCAAGATGGCGGGATGTTGGCCTCGTTTTTTTTTTTTTTTTTTTTGTGAGTTTATGGACCTCGACTTCGTCTCGGTCCATAAAGTACGCAAAAAAAGAACTTGGCCAATATCCCGCCATCTTGACCGAACCAGCTTGGTCAATAACCCATATATCCCAATCTGATAATCAACATTACAATCATTATCACCCTTATAGATATCGATAACGTTCTTGTTATTGCTATTTCTCAGTTCTCACCTGCAGCAACAACGATGTTCTGATTCGTCTTTATGACGACTGGAGAACTCGCAGTGATGTTCGCAGTCTCGTTTTTCTTCGTTTCGTAACCTGAAATGGATAGTAGATATCAAACACAGCTCTTTATTAGGGATAGGGTTAGGGATAGGGTTAGGGATAGGGTTAGGGATAGGGTTAGGGATAGGGTTAGGGATAGGGTTAGGGGTAGTGCTACTCGAGGAATACCCAAGATACTGGCTTAGGATTTGAAATTGGTTACCATTACAAGCAAAACTTCCTGAAGTCTGAAGACTACGCAGAAGAGAGGACAAGAAGATTTCTAGCAAAATCCTCTCTGCTATCACACTGATCCTACAAGGACAGAGGTCAACCCATTAACCCTCATAGTACACTCAACAAAATTACTCAAGCAATACACTTAATCTCAAATTGTACTCCATAGGATTACCTACTAGGTTTCGCGACCTCATATAGCCTGCGTCGCAGACGTTAACTAACCCCGGTTAGTAACATCTGCGAAGCAGCGCCCAATTCTTCGTTCCGTACCAAAATTTGAGTACGCGTTATGATTGGCTCGTCAACAAAAGCCTTTTGTTGACGAGCCAATCATAACGCGTACTCAAATTTTGGTACGGAACGAAGAATTGGGCGCTGCTTCGCAGACGTTACTAACCGGGGTTAGTTAACGTCTACTACGCAGGCTAGACCTCATACAATTTGGAATGTTGTTGAGGAACTCTACATAAAAACCGCACGAACTAAAGTGGTACTACGATCAGAAAATCACTTGTCTTTTTTCTTCAAATTTCGAAAGTGTGTTTGCTTAACACCCGATTCGCGAAATTTCAAGCTTTAATTTCAACCAGAAGACTGTTTACTTTGAGTGCAACTTTTCAATTTAATGGTCCGCCATTACTAACTTCAAAATCTTGAGAGAACTGGATCGAGGACGAATGACTTAAAAAGCTCACGAGAGTAAGAATGCAGTGTGTGTAAACCTGGCTGATTTAGTATGCAGCACGGGAATTTTGAGCTTTCAGACTCTCAAACTCGTGTTTTGCATACTTAATAACCTGCATTCACACACTGCAATTTTAAACCAGTGCGCATATGACGTCATTTTCTCTTGGATCCAGCTCTCCGAGGCCTAATCAGTCAGAAACGAACGTGAGTAATGGCGGACCGTTAAATTAAAAAGTTGCACTCGAAGTAAACAGTCTTCTGCTTGAAATTAAAGATTGAAATTTCGCGAGTAGAGTGTTAAGCAAACACACTTTCGAAATTTAAAGACAAAAGACAAGTGATTTTCTGATCGTAGTACCACTTTAATTACTCGGGATACTGTAAGTATTCCGAGTTATAAAATGTGGCAGATTTCAGTCTTTATTTTTTCTTTCTTTTTTTTTTCCTGTACAGCAAAATGCACAATACAATTACGTTCCGGTGTTTTGATTGGCCAATGCACAATAGCAGGCACGTGGCGGTGTGTTCATTGGTTAAAGCAAACCACATGGTCCAAAGGTCGAAAGGATAACATCACGCGACGGTTGTTTTGAAGTTATGTAAATTCATCGTGTTTGAGTTGTGTAGCTAGATATTTTAATACAGCACAGTCTGTCGCCGTGAAAAGCTTTGTCGAGTTTTAAGAAAAAGTTGGAAGCCTCGAACGTGTAGTGCTTATCGGCTAATCGATATCACAAGTCGAATTCGAATGCTGTGACAGTTCTATGTTTAGAAAAATTGCAGATTTGCACAAAGTTGTTTTCGTAATAATAATAATCATCATCATCATCATCATCTTTATTTACCCTCGGTAGTATTTACAGCACAAAGGCTAGTGGGGCCGAGCAAATACAGAAACAAATAAAGTCAAATTAAAACAACTCAACTCAACTCAAATCAAATGAAATGAAATCAAATGTGATACCTTCCATTTAATATGTGACCGCAAGTGAACACTCAAGGTTAAATAATCCACTTCGACCGCCGGAACAAATTTTCTGCACATATCTTTGTAAAGTTGTGAAACTAGATTTTAATACAGTACAGAAAAAGTAAGCAAAGGTTTGCCGAATTTAATACAAGGTTGGAAGCCTCGCACCTGCTGTGAGCATCGACTCAAATTAGAACGTTGTGAAAGTTCTATATTTAGAAAATGGCAAATTAAAGTTGTTTTGATGTAATTTGATCCGGATGATATCACAACTCAAATCGCTGTGACAGTTCTATATTTAGAGACAAGCTTGCGAATTTTTGGTTTTCACGTGACGTCAGAAAAAACTAAAATTAAATATTTAGATTTTTTACTTTCATCAGGTATAATGACATTTTAAGGATATATCTTCTGGCCTGTTTTCAGCCAAGTAACACGCTTTGTTTTGAAAATAGAGCAGTTTGAATTTCGAGTTCTTTTTGCAATGCGTGACATCTGGATTGCTTCTGAGAAACATGTCACATACACGGAAACAATTCGCCTTGTGTTTTCGAGTTTTGAATATCCAATATGTTATGAGAAGTGTCTATGCGAATGTTTTCAAGCTTAGCAGAGAGAAAAATGTTTTGAGAGAGCCACAGTGAACTCCAGATGTTGCCACTTAATTTAGAAGTAAACAACAACAGCTGACAAGGAATATTGATGGCAACTCTCAAAACAGTTTAACGAGCTTTGCTCGTACGTGAACAAAAAGGCCTTATGTGAACCCAAAAGCAAACCACTAGCCGGATAGTTTTCGAGAATCAGAAAGCGCATCCCGAGTTAACGCTCATAGAGCGTCTTGTTGTACGATAAGTTCGTGCGATTCCCTTCACCAGTAGTGACCAGAATCTAATTCTCCTTACGGTAGCCCCGATTGATCATACATACAGGTTCTCCCAACTTCAAACATTAGAAACACACCAAGAGCTGTGAGGAGAATACGCAAGTTGATCACTACTTGATTCACCCTTGCAGATATTTGACTGTGTGATGCCTTGTGAAGTTTCTGCCAATAGGCCTCTCGCTTCTGCTCAGAAGTTATCACGAGGTAACGTGAAATCCGTCTACCACCCCTCCCCCACCTCACACCCCTCCCCACCACCTCCCTCCTGCCCTACAGATTGAAAGCTACTACTGTATAAGCTCGCTTACTTGGATCCCTAAAAGGAGCGGAGAACACAACAATTTGTTTTCCTCCTTCGATTTTGTCAGCAAATTGAGCAGCTTGTGAGTAAAACTCTTCCTTGATGTAATCTCTCTCCAACTGTAATTTCTCATCCAAGCTGCATAAAAAAGACAGTAAGATAATCCGACAGCTTTAGGAGAACATCTTGGCAGACAACTGGGGGCCGTCAGAGAAATCTTTGTTGATGTTCGGAACAGTAGCGGAAGGGAAGACTGTGCATCGGATAGTTAAACTGTACGCACTTTTTTGTCAATTCAAAATATCTTGTATTCACCTACTTCTAAATGTTCAGAACATTTCTTAGATTTTTGTTGATTCCGTGAAACTAAATTTTGGCAAGCACTTTTCCACTGACTGTCCAAAATTTCGGTAGAGCTTTACTATGCTTTGAAACAAGCAGACAAACCAAGATCTGATGTAACGTTTTTACTACCACAGAGACTTGCTTGAAATATCAGAGTTAGAATTTTAACATTTTTTAGAAAATTAACCTCTCAAGTTGGCAAACAGAAAGTTAAAAAAACAATTTTTGAGTAATACATAAAATATGAGCGGGAGACCTTTATGGGCAGTTAAAACGGCGAGCCGCAGGCGAGCCGTTTTAAAGCCCATAAAGGTCGGACGCGAATATTTTATGTTACTTGTGAAATGAAACAATAGATTGTGTTTGTCGTGTTTGTAATGTTAATCAGTAGAGATCTGTATCAAAGTTAATGCATACTAATTAGCGGAGCAGGACACCTTTATGAAAGTTAATGATTTTTATTGGGGTTTAGAGAGGTATACATGTGACTCAAATACTACCCGTAGATTGGTCGTTAGTCTTATGAATTATTAATGAATTTTACAAAGTTTACTTAAACAATAGAGTGTTTCAATCGTGGAACCACCGGCTAATAGTTGCATCGCTAACAAATTTGATGTCGCTTTAAAACAATCCCTAGATTTCTCTCAACGGTTTTCGTGCATGACCTGCTGTACAGGTAATTCTCATTTTGCGACTTAAACTTCATATACTGATACCTGGAGTTTAGCCATCTCATGATCCCTCCGTGCGTTGCCACAAATACTCTATCAATTCCATCTCTGCGAAGAACAAGGAAGGTAAGGCTGACTTACAAACCAATAAACGCGCACTATGCTGACAAAACTGGAAACGAATTAATAGTTTTGGACTCTTACTTCGAGTTCTTTTCCGCATCCCAAAATTTAGCAGCCGCTTCCTTTGTTATATTTGCGTCAAAAAACAGGTTTTTCAACTTCTGCTTATGACCTGAGGAAAAAGAAACAAAGGATTGCATTAAGGTCATCCAAAGCCTTTGTACATGCAAAAAATACTTCCCACATCAAAAACAATTCATCTCAACAGCCACTGGAACTGTTAATTCGTGGCTGGAATCTTAATTCTGAAGATGGCGCAGTGGTGAGAGCACTCGCCTCCCACCGACGTAGCCCGGGTTCGATTCCCGGACTCGGCGTCATACGTGGGTTGAGTTTGTTGGTTCTCGTCCTTGCTCCGAGAGGTTTTTCGCAGGGTACTCTGGTTTTCCCCTCTCCCAAAAACCCTACATTCCCAAATTCCAATTCGATCTGGAATTTCGAGGGCCACAGGTTTGTCAGTTGAATTAATGTTAAGTGTCACCCTCGTTAAACAAAGTCGATTTATTTATTTATTGTTTATTCTTGATGTAATTGGCTTCAAGTCCAATTCCTATGGCATTCCTCCGTTAGCTCAAAGGACCGGTTTACTCGCTATGATTTCTCGCCACGATTTGTTGGCCCGAAAGTATCAAAGAGTAACTTGTAGGTGTGTTTCGACACCAGATTTTGAATTTCGATCTACATGGTGTTTTTGAGTTCCCCGAATTGGCCGTACACCGGACGTCAAAGTACGCGCGATTCGCGCTCCGAAGTCGTGCCGACCAATCGTACCGTGGAAACTTGGTGCGAGCAAGGTTATAATTTTGCTTCTCAATGGCTGAAAAAGTGGCGCGAGTTTAGCTGACCAATCACAGAACGTAGCATTGCAAAATCAAAGCAAACGCGAAAATTAATTATAATAACTATTCTTTAATTCTTTATTAATTATTCAAATAATTATTTTAATTAATTCTTTTTTAACTATTCAAACTTTAATCATATATTTTATTTCTGAGCATCGGTTTGGTATACCAGTGTTTCATTCACTGATTCGCTAATCAGTTTTTCACGTTAAATCATAAAGTTTTCATTAATAGTAATTACTTTAGACAGTCAAGTGAAAAAAACACTCTAAAATGTACATAGAGGAAAACAGGGCTGTCGGAAAAGCTAGAAAACACAGTGAACAGTAATGCAAGAGACATACAGTTTTTATCACGGTCCTTTTCATCAATTATGTCTTCAGCAGTTGGATAAGCAGTCTCATATACTGGTGTTTCGTTTAAAGCCGCCGGTGTTATGCCATTGCAGATATCCCTGAAAAGACACTTGGCATTAATACTTGGAACGATGAACCAAACAAAAATAAACTGTAACAGCATAATATACGTACACCATAACGAAGAGGGACTACAACTGGACAATACTCAGTAAAACATTTTAACGTCCCAGGCTGTACTGTAGTGCCCTTAGTGTAACTGAATAAAACCAAAGTCTACTTTGCCCCGTATAAAATGTGTTTTCCCGTTTGCTTTAAATTATCTCGAGCCGAACTTTAAATTATATTTGAAGTAGTGAAATATTTTTCTTGATAAAGGTTAAACCTCAATTAAATAATTATTTTAAGTAACTTTCAAACATTTGACCAAGCGTGCATCAAAACTGAAGCACCAATACGTCATCAAGCGACATATTAAGAAAATAACCTTGATGTTTCTAAATTCTACACACTTTTAGACAAATTCTTACAGATAAATTTGTTTTAATTAAAGACATCTTCATGTCAAAGACAATAAAAAACTAATGATCGTTAGTCAAGCCCATAACAGACTGTTACTTTCCTTCGACTTACCAAGGAGCAACTATGACTAACTCGTTCTTCACTGAGCTTTCCAAGAACTTCGCATCTGTAAAGCGACAAAAAGAAACATTAGTCAGAGTAGAAAATGCGAACAACGATAAGACAACAACAGAGGGAATTCACTCAACAATCTGTCACGTGCCTTTCAAGTCAAATACATTGTTTGTATTCATCACACTGAATTCCGAGGTATTTTCGTACACTTTGCGCCTTTCCAGGAAATCCAGATCTAAGTAACTACTGTGATTGGAGTCTAAGAGAAAAATTTGGGGTAACCGTGCATGCATTTTTCAAAGAAAATAAAACAACAAGAAATTATCCTACAAACGTTTGAAATATGAGAATTTAAAATATGGCATTTTTTTTCCAAATTCAAGCTTGATTAACTCTGAAAAAATGCGACGTTACCCCCAACTTTCCTTTAGTTTGCAACAAGACGCTCCATGAGCGTTTACTCGGGATACCTTTGTGATGCAGGAGTCGGACGCACGCTTTCTGATTCTCGAAAACTAACCGGCTAATGGTTTGCTTTTGGGTTCGCAAAAGGCCTTTTTGTTCAAGTACGAGCAAAGTGCATAAAACTGTTTTGAGAGTTACCATCCATATTTGTTGTTTACCTCTTAATTAAGTGGAAACATCTGGAAAGGATACTTCACAAATTAATGTGATCAAGTAAGCTGAAGCCACTACTTGAGCCTGAGCATTAGCCATGCCATGCTGATGAGGCCTAACAAGGCCGAAACAGCTGTCCATGGCTGCTAATGCTTGGGCTCAATCTTATCTGTGGTAGATTTAAGGGGTAATGCCCGCTACCTTGTGGCCTTAGTGCCTTTTGAGTGGCTTCAGCTTACTTGATCACATTAATTTGTGAAGTATCCTTGTCACTCCAGCCACATCCCACAAGTTTTACGTTTTCATTACTTGGAAACATCTGGAGTTTACTTCGGCTCTCTAAAAACATTTTTTCTCTCTACTAAGCTTGAAAACATTCGCATAGACACTTCTCTTAACATATTGGTTATTCAGAACTCGAAAACACAAGGCGAATTGATATTTCCGTGTATGTGACATATTTCTCAGAAACAAGACGCTCTATGAGCGTTAACTCGGGATACTTTTTAGTTCCAGAAGCCGGACGCACTTTCTGATTCTCGAAACTATCCGGCTAATGGTTTGCTTTTGGGTTCACGTAAGACCTTTTTGTTCACGTTCGAGCAAAGCTCGTTAAACCGTTTTGAGAGTTGCCATCCATATTCCTTGTCAGCTGTTGTTGTTTACTTCTAGATTAAGTGGCAACATCTGGAGTTTTTTCTCTCTGCGAAGCCTGAAAACAAACTTGAAAACACAAGGCGAATCGTTTCCGTGTATGTGACATGTCCAGATGTCGCGCATTGTATAAAGAACTTGAAATTCAACCTGCTCTTTTTTCAAAACAAAGCGTGTTACTTGGCTTAAATGTCATTTACCTGATGAAGGTAAAAAATCTAAATGTTTAATTTTAGTTTTTTTTTCTGACGCACGTGAAAACCAAAAATTCGCAAACTTGTCTCTAAATATAGAACTGCCACAGCGATTGAGTTGTGGTATAATCCGGATCAAATTACATCAAAACAACTTTGCGATTATCTAAATATAGAACTGTCACAACGTTCTCATTCGAGTCGATACTCACAGCATGTGCGAGGCTTCCAACCTTGTCTTAAATTCGGCAAACCTTTTCACACGGACAGTCTGTACTGTATTAAAATCCAGTTTCACAACTTTACAAAGATATGTGCAGGAAAATTTGTTTGGCGGTCGAAGTGGATTATTTTTAACCTTGAGTGTTCACTTGCGGTCACGTATTAAATGGAAGGTATCACATTACGAAAACAACTTTGCGCAAATCTGTAATTTTTCTGTCACAGCATTCGATTTCGACTTGTGATTACACGTGCGAGGCTTCCAACTTTTTCTTAACACTCGGCAAACCTTTCCACGGGGACAGACTGTGCTGTCTTAAAATATCTAGCTTCACAACTCAAACACGATGAATTTGCATAACTTGTAAACAACCGTCGCGTGATGTTAGCCTGTCGACCTTTGGACTATGTGGTTTGCTTTAACCAATGAACACACCGCCACGTGCCTGCTATTGTGCTTTGGCCAATCCAAACACCGGAACGTAATTGTATTGTGCATTTTGCTGCACAGGAAAAAAAAAAAAAAAAAAAAAAGACTGAAATCTGACACATTTTATAACTCGGTATACTTACAGTATCCCGAGTAATAATCCAGATGTCACGCATTGTAAAACAAAAACCCTCGAAATCCAAACTGCTGTATTTACAAAACAATTAGCGTGCTACTTGGCTGAAAACAGGAAAGCAGTTATATCTTTAAAATGCCATTTACCTCAGTGATGAAGGCAAAAAATCGAAATGTTTAATTTTAGTTTTATCCTGACGTCACGTGAAGACCAAGAATTCGCAAACTTGTCTCTAAATATAGAACTGTCGCAGCGGTCGAGTTGTGATATCTTCCCGATCTAATTGCACAAAAATAACTTTATGCAAATTTGCGGTTTTTCTTAATACAGAACTGTCACAGCGTATCAGCTGATAAGCACAGCACGTGCGAAGTCGGCAAAAATTTTCACGCGGACAAACTCTACTGAATTAAATTCTTCACGACTTCACAAAAATATCGCAACATCCTCAGTAATCCAAGCAAGACAGAAAGGCTGAACAGAAACAGATTTATGAGTCACGTAGCTCAAGGCCCTTGATGGTGCAATAATGATGCAATGCTTTGCACTTTGGACTACGATGAAACACCGCCACGTGCCTTCTATTGTGCGTTGGCCAATGAAAACACCGCCACGTGGTTCCTATTGTGTATTTTGTTGCACAGGAAAAAGAAAAAGAGACCGAAATCTAACATGATTTATAACTCGGTATATTTACAGTATCCCGAGTAATAACACTTAGGCCTGGTTCTCATATGCCACCGACCTACCTGCGATGACGTGCGGTTTAATAGCCGGTTGATTTGATTTTTCGTCCAAGTTGTATCGCAGTGGTGCCCCAGGTGTACCTGCGACGTGTCCCCGGTGAACGTAAAATAGCGCGCCAAATCAGTATCGCTTCGCGCTCTTTCTTCACAAGCTAACTGTCCTTCAATAAGCATGGATAAAACACTGGCAGCTTTCGCTAGTTTGAGTTGCTTGTAAGGAGATATATACAAAGAAAGCGTCAAGACAAACGGGAAAGCCGTAAGTGAAAGTTTTGGGCTTTCTGTCCTATGCTCAAAGAAAGGAGCCAGCACGGACAGCAAGATTTGTCGTAAATGGCCCTATAATTCCTTATAGCATCAATTAAGACTGTTATTTGGGTAAGACCGGGCTTGTTCAGGGCTGCGTTCTACCTTCGCAGCATCCAATATTTTGGATGTAATGAATTGCCGGTGGCACATCGCCGACGATCGCTGACTACGTTCTCACAAAATATTTCTATTGCTGGCGTTCCGGAAGAACCGCCGACGTACCTGCGAAGTTGAACTCAAGTCAACTTCGTAGGCATGCCGGCGGTAAGGACCTGCGATGGTTCTTGTTACCGGCGGCGTATGTTCTCATATGTCTGAACAGTATCCCAGGCAGTACCGGCGTCTATGTCGCAGGTTGGTCGGCGGCATATGAGAACCAGGCTTTCCTAAGATCTGCTTTCCTGTTAGTCATAGACGGCGGGAAAAATACCATAATTAAGCTCACTTTAGAAGAGAGGGGATTAGCTTCTAAAGAAACTGTGGTGCTGCGTCGGTGGGGAAGTGAGACACGAAAATTTGGTTTATCAACGGAGTTGATAATGTAAATTGACCACCGTACAGGGATTCGATTAGCTGACGTTTCGAGCGTTAGCCCTTCGTCGGAGCGAATCGAGGAATTGTGGGTTGTGTATGGTTTATATACAGAAAATGGAGCTACGCTATTGGTGGTAACATGGTAACGTGAAAAGCAGGAATAAATTAATTGAATGAAAAGCGCTCGTTGATACCGTGAGGATTAAGAGTGCCAATGTGAAAGATCAGTTTTTGCTCCAGATTTTTACGGCTTTCCGTGGTACCTTGATGTAGGGAAAGGCCGGAGATTGACATGTGTTGTTTGGAATGGTTAGGGAGATTAAAATGCCGAGCGACAGGTTTGGATGCGTCTTTGTCATCTTTCTCAACATCACGAAGATGTTCTCGGAATCGGTCACCTAGTCGTCTTCCTGTTTCGCCGATGTATAACTTTTTGCATAATGTGCAGGTTATGGTTATTCGAGAAACGTGGCTATCCTGATTCTGTAGTTCAATCGGGCCATCACCGCGCTCAGCAGATTGATCAACAGTCAGCACTACAGACGTCACAAAAGGAAAAGAATGACAGAATTCCATTCACCCTCACATTTCACCCGCATAATAACCCAGTTAAAGCCATCATTCTTAACAACTTTAAGATACTGCAAAATGATCCAGAAACTGCTAGAATCTTTTCGGAACCACCGCTGATTTCATTCAAACGCGACAAAAATGTAGGTAACTTTCTAGTTAAAAGCGCATTCAAAACAACTGAACAACCTGGCACTTTAAAATGCGCGCGCTCGCGATGCAAAACTTGTCCTTTCATTCAAAACACTGACAAAATATCGGGCCCTAAGCGATCTGTTAAGATCACTGATCGTTTCACGTGTACCTCCGCAAATGTTATCTATTGCATAACCTGCACATTATGCAAAAAGTTATACATCGGCGAAACAGGAAGACGACTAGGTGACCGATTCCGAGAACATCTTCGTGATGTTGAGAAAGATGACAAAGACGCATCCAAACCTGTCGCTCAGCATTTTAATCTCCCTAACCATTCCAAACAACACATGTCAATCTCCGGCCTTTCCCTACATCAAGGTACCACGGAAAGCCGTAAAAATCTGGAGCAAAAACTGATCTTTCAAATTGGCACTCTTAATCCCCACGGTATCAACGAGCGCTTTTCATTCAATTAATTTATTCCTGCTTTTCACGTTACCATGTTACCACCAATAGCGTAGCTCCATTTTCTGTATATAAACCATACACAACCCACAATTCCTCGATTCGCTCCGACGAAGGGCTAACGCTCGAAACGTCAGCTAATCGAATCCCTGTACGGTGGTCAATTTACATTATCAACTCCGTTGATAAACCAAATTTTCACTTTAGAAGAGACTGGGACTGAGTTCCCGCGCAAGCGATTGTGGCATTGTCTTGGGGGACATGTATTGCGAAGAAACAATCGCGTCCCCCAAACAATCCCACAATCCATCACGCTGCACTCTCGATACCAGTCTTTTCAAAACCAATCCAGTGACATGATGCACGGAATAGGCGTAGTAACAGTAAAAGGCACCATCTAAAAACTCATTACGATTTAGCAGAGACAACGCAGCGTCAAATGCGAATGAGAAAGCGCCGGGAAGGACTGAACGCTCAATCTGCCGTTGGTCGAATCGGTTTTTAGTTCTGCGCACGCCGTCGTCACTGTCGTCACGTTATCTTTGCTAAATCAGCCTATTAACCTGAAGAGATATATATATGAGGCTGATTAAAGAATGAATATATGAATGACGCTAAATAATTTGAGCGCTTTATAAATTTTATTCATTACAGGTTATCCCTATGGCTTTTTACGTTTATTTGTAACCTGTCATTAGATTGTAATAAATACATACATACATACATACATACATACATACATACATACATACATACATACATACATACATACATACATACATACATACATACATACATACATACATACATACATACATACATACATACATACATACATACATACATACATACATACATACATACATACATACATACATACATACATACATACATACATACATAAATAAATAACAATGGGTTCGAAACTCATTCGTCATGCAAGACTGACTGTATTTCTCAGGTTATTCAAGGCATATTTTACACTCTAATGCCCAAAACGCTGGCGGGACAGGATTCTTGGGAAACCTATCTTTCGGGCTGCACTTTGACATAACAATCATATGACAAATCAACATCGGCTTACTTTTCAAATCTATGTCACCAGTAAAATTCAGAGAATACAAGCTGATCTTTGGAATGGCAACAGCGACACTGCAAACAAACAATTGAATGCCATAACTAAAATTTGTTATTAAACAAGCACACCAGCAGCATGCTGAATGAAGAAACAGAGGCTGACATCAGAAAATGGTTAGGACGTAGAGACCTTATCCAACGATTCTTATCAAAGACAACTGTGAAGATGTCTCGCATTATCAAAGTGATTTAGCGCTACTCTATAGTAGTAGCGAAAAGAGAATCTGAAAGAAAGATTCAGGCTTGTGACGAAGTGGAATCCACGACCTCTGCGATACCAGTGCAGTGTGCTACCAACTGAGCGAACAAGCCAACTGGGGGCTGGTCATTTTGTTGGTTCGTAATATACCCGTCAGTGGTGAATATATGAGACTGAATATATGAAATTCATATATTTGAATTGTAGATTAAAGAATGAATATGTGAATGACCATCGCAATTATGAACACTACTAAAGCAGCAGTGAAAATAAAGCCTGAGAAAAATTCAGGCTTGTACGGGATTTGAACTCATGACCCACGCGATACAGGTGCAGTGCTCTACCAACTGAGCCAACAAGCCATCTGGGAGCTGGTCGTTTAATTATTTGTTTTTCGTAATAGTACCCGTGAGTGATGAATATGCGAGAATGAATATATGAAAATCATATATTTGAACAGCAGATTAAAGAATGAATATGTGAATGACCATCGCAGTTATGAACAACACTTAGACATGCAGCAGTGAAAATAAAGCCTGAAAAACATCCAGGTTTGTACGGGAATCGAATCCACTACCTCTGCAATACCGGTGCAGTGCTCTACCAACTGAGCTAACGAGCCAACTGGGAACCTTTGTTATGTACAAACTAAAACCACTGACACTTACCTGAACGACGTATTTTCAATGGGGGTATAAAAGTAGTGGAATTCATCGCTCCAACTCAACCTACGCTGTAAAATATGAAGGACAGAATATGATGAATTTGTAGAAAAATATACTAGTTAATAGGTTTGCAGGCAACCCACCATTCAGTTTAAATAGCCAAATAGCGTACTTGCAGACGGTAGTCTGTGTTGTGCAAGATTCCGGTCGCGGTAGTCCCGGATATCGTCCCAGATCTTCCACCCGTCCAATATGGCGACCGGAATCTCGTGCAACACAGGCTACTGCCTGCAAGCAGGCTACTAGCCAAATAATCACAAACCTTGTGATCAGAAATCAACCGGTTGTTAAACGTTAAATTTCCAGTCTGCCTTTTAATCATCTCTCGCATGAGCTGAAACAGAGAAGCACAAAATGTGAAAAATGAAAATTGGCATGTACTTGCTGAAAACCGTGCGTAATGGCACACATTGTAAGGTAACAATGTAAGGTAATAATGAGTGTACTGTAGATACGCTTCACCTCACCATGAAATGTACTGTTGGCTGCACAGAGCTTGCAGAAACAGTTTCCATCACTTAACCAGGTTGTTTAAAACCATGCAAGCAGCAAAACCATAGACCAAACCGAGACTTCAACGTAGAAAACTTATCATATTCCAGATTCATACTGGCCCTCGGTAAAAATTTACAATTTATTCCCGGGTTTATTTTTGACTTGTACAGTGGAGTGGGAGCTCGACTCTCCAAGCAGAACTTTGGATCTGAATCCTGAGACTTTGATTTTGCAGACGCATTTCACGGGCAAATCATATTGTAAATGTTACATCAAACGCTGCGCAGATCCTTGGTGTTATTAGGAGAAATTTTTGGAATACCACAGCTGCCTGCAAATCTAAGCTCTATTGCAGTTTAGTAAGACCTAAGTTGGAGTATGGAAACTCTGCCTGGTATCCTTATCTTCCAAAAGATAATCACGACCCTTGAAGGTAGGAGAATCTTGTCTCAGCTAGCGATGTTTCACCAAGTTGTTTATGAGATGGTGGACATTGAGAGAGAAAGATATCTTACGCCTCTATCTCGTACCTCAAGGTGTGGCAACTCCACTTTATTTTTTAGACCACATTCAAACTGCAATCAACATGCTAATAGCTTCTTTCCTGGCTGGGCAATTAACCGATGGAATAAGCTCCCTGAGAGTATCATTGACATAAAGTACAATTCTAAATTTAAGGCAATGCTACGCAGTCATAAGATCAAAATTGGAGAGTGGTTTTAGACAGTTTTATTATTTTTTTATTTTACTTATATTTCTGAAATTTTTTAATAGCATCATTTATTTTTATTTTACTTTTATGCTGATGTGATGCGTTGTACACTTTATCAGTCAATAAAGTAGAATTAAAGTAGAACTCTGTTGCAAATGTGACCACATAATAATCAACGTCCATGTACTCGTAAAAAGTGGTCATCCTTCAGCGGCACAGCCTCAGCAATTTACCCCCCACCCCCCTCTCCCGGAGGGGTTTATTTTGGGTGGGTCACATAAAAAATTGAGTTTTGTTCTCAAATATACACATGCCACTGGTCATGATCTGCATGGAAAACACCTGCTGGCGACCAAACGTAGTTTCCCTTCAGCTCTGTGTATCACAAATGACTTGAACTCTATCTATTACACCATGAAGGAGTACGTACCTGCTGAGCCTTAGTGGCATTGTATTCCAGCTCATCCAGAGCAATGTTTGGTGGATCTTTCTACAGTTGTGAAATCATACAAAATTGATCACACTTAAAAACGTGGAAGTCAAAGAAAATTAAATTAATCTCTTTTTTCCATAAGTAATGTTTTAGTCCTTCCAAAAATCGTCCCCTTCTTTCAGCATCTGCGTTGATCTTCCCATCCACACTTGAAATTGTGCTCTTTTATCAGTAATAGTCCAGTTTCGAGTTCGCCATGACAGCTGAATAAAAGCAGTGAGAACGCATTTGTACAGGGTTAGCCTCCATCTGAAGTGAATATGTTCACAAATTCCAGCGAGAAGATGACCTGTTTACAGCTCTGTCTATTGTTTAATTTTCAAATTTGTGGCACCTTCCCGCCGGTATTTGCGAATACAGTTTTACTTTAGGTAGAGGCTAGCCCTGTATGAATGCATTCTCAGTGCATTTATTCAGTGGTCATGGCGAACTCAAAACTGGACTATTCAATATCTCCCTCAGAGAAATATTTTCCCTTTCACAATCTGTTGGCCAGCCATGGGCAATCTGCTGGTTTTTTGATGGCCAAATTGTCAACTGATGAGTAAACTGCCAACAGACCGTCAGGTTGGTCAACTGTTTCCAGCAGACTGCTGGTCATTTAACAACAGACTGTTTGCCATTTCATTTCCGCTTGTGTCACAAGGATTTAAAAAGAATATTTATTTAAAGATTCCAGGTTTGACTACGGAAAGAACGGATTTTAAGGTCTTTTTTTATTACCTTTGTCATTTTGAAAAGAAAAACGCGGGTGGTTATAATATTAAGTAAAGAATCGAACGGTGGCAGGACACACCAAAATTAAGCCACTACTACTAAAAGATTAGGGAGGCAAATCCAAAGTTTTAAAGACCACAACTTGACGAAAAAAAGAGCAAGTGTACAAAGAATAAGATCAGTAAAGAATATAGGAAGGAGATCATTCCACATAGATTTCATAGACGCTCATGCAAAGATGGTCAGTGTACATCTATATTTAACCATTTATCTCCCAAGATCAAAAATCCAATTTTCCTTACAACAGAGAATGTAATAAGAGATTCTAGCATGCCCAGATGAACATCGCCCAGAATACTATTGTCTTTCGCGACATTTACTTACAGTGTCTAGTTTCTCAATGCGCAGAATAATAATTGAAGAGATTACATTGAAAGTTTTCGGAAAACTGACTTCTCTTGTGAAAGAATCGGTGGCCGTCAATGAAAGGGTTTGATGTGCGAGGTAATTCTCAAGGAATATGGAAAATACAAAAAAAATTAACAGGATTTGATTGTGAAATAGTGATGTTGAACAGGCAAGACCACAGATTCAATTTTCAAGGTTGAAGAATAGGCTAGTTTCGAATTGTGGGGAAACAAAAGAACAGAGTCGAGGTTGAGGGAATAATTTGCATTTTCCTTTGTTTTTGACAAAAGAAAATGCAAATTATTCCCCTGAACCTCGACTCTGTTCTTTTGTTCTCCCACAATTCGAAACTAGCCTATTGGCAACTTTGGCTTAATGGTCCAGATCCCAGGAGTCTCCTGTAACTCAATGCTAGAGCATGCCACCTAGTAATCAGAAGGTCTGCATAAGTTGAACTCGTGTTGGGAGAACTTGGGGTTAATTATTATTATTATTATTATTATTATTATTATTATTATTATTATTATTATTATTATTATTATTATTATTTTTTGGTGCATGCATCTGTCACTCGCTGAAAAAATCACAACAGCTTCTGGGACAGAAATGGGACAGAAATGGTAAACATATATGCTACAGCATGCCAGCATGCACAAGCACCAGTCAAACTTACAAGGGTTTTAAACTTTGCTGGCTTGCAATACATCTTTCTAACCCACTTCAAATAAACAGAAACAAAAAGACTCAGCAACAGAAAGAGGGACACAAGCAAATTAAGGTACATTTTCTAAAGGCAGCTAGCTTCGACTCTCACAGTGCAAGTTGGATTATGGCCTGGCGCACGCTACTGGTGTACACGAGCATAACATCGTGCCAAGGCACGAAATCCATGCTTCACTGGAATGCACGGTTTTCATGCAATAGCACACGAAGTGGCACGGTTTAGGCACGGTTTAGGCACAGTTTAGGCATGGTTTAGGCACAGGTTAGGGTAAGTTTAGGCATGGTTTAGGCACAGGTTAGGCACAGTTTTAGCACAGTTTAGGCACGTTTTTAGGACAAATGAAAATAACAATAACTATGAATCTATCCTGGTCTCCCTGAGGATCGTCTTTGTTAATTTGATTACAGGAGGATCATTAACAGTTCTTTTCCGGAGAGCGCACAAACAGTACTGTGTAAAAGAAATGAGAGTGAATTTCGACGACATACGTTAATTGTTCTTGCGAATTTTTGGCGAAATTTTGAGCGAAATTTCGTATTGCAAAATTTTGCAGATATGGTGGCGAAAATTCGCAAACACTTTCGAAATTTCGAAGAAGCAGTGATCAATTTTTTTTTGAAATTTCGAAAGAATGAATTTTCAAAGCAGCAAATTTGCCGTGGTGAAAAGAATAGCCGCAGTCTATTGTGTTGTTAGTTTTCGCATACAGCAAC